>JAQQPU010006321.1:30404-41341 GCA_029168905.1 Artemia sp. Kazakhstan ARC1039 | reverse complement strand
TGCTGATTATCCACCTGGTTTCGCCTCGGACTCTTGCATATTTCTCTTAGCATCCTTTGTGGAAACATCGAGAGTTGGTAATTCAAATGTCCCCCTCCTACGTGTTCTTGAACGAAAAACAACTCATGAACTTGTTCATCACTATAATATAAAGCATCTTCAGTATATTCCTGTAAACACTTCGTATTTGGAACTCTGTCAGTTAACACTAAGAAGTGAATTGGGTGATCCTCTAGCAATAACAAAAGGCTTAGCAGTGATGACATGCCATTTTCGACCCATTGTCGGCGACAGCACCATCACCTAAAATGAACAATAGAAGAATTCCATTTGTCTGTCCCGATATCGATTGTTATGTTGATGCTTTGAGTCCACGTCAAATAGGCAATGGATTGGACTACTACAAGGGGCGTACTAAAATGTCTGGCTATGGTCTTGGTAGCTGGTTTGCTAGGCTATTTCGTTCTGCACTACCCCTTGCCAGAAAATATCTTGTACCTGCTGCATCAAATTTTGCTGCCTCCACACTACAGGACTGGGGGTCGGGCAAGAATTTCAAGGAGAGTGTTAAGGAAAATATTAGATCTTCAGCAAGAGCCGTTGGTGAGCAATTAAAATCTCGGCAAAATGGGGAGGGATTGAAAAGGATGCGTGCGCGTCATTCACTCATCAGTTTCCACCCAGGCGGGAAGCGAAGGACATCAACAAGGACTATGAGGAATAAAACAAGGAAGACCAATAAGCAGAAGAAGAAGAAAAAGAAAAAAATTGTTAGATCAAAGAAGGATTTCTTCTCTTAAGATGACTTATCTCCCCCACAAGGAATCATACCCATCAATCAGTTCCTCATTGAATCTATTCAATGCTGAAAATGTTGATGTCAGTGTCAAGTATGGCTACTATGAACAATTTCATCCCCTACAACCCCTCCCGGAAAATATACACTTTCAAATATTTTCCAATGAAGACTATTTCATTGATTTGTCATCAACATTTATTAATTTAAATGTTGTGGTGAAGAAAAAGTCAGATAATACAAGTCCAACTGCTGCCGATGGTCTCTCCTACGAAAACTGTATTCTACACAATCTGTTCAAACAAATTAATGTATTTATTAATGGAACATTGGTGAGCACTATCATTAATTTATCAAACTATGCAAGCTACATACAATTTATGATGGTGACACCAAAGGCGTACAAGGAGTTGAGAGGACAATCATTGGGCTATGAATATCGATCAGGTATTGATACTGATGGTGAGTTGACTACTGCAGTGACCCAGGAGTATCATCTGGTTGGAAAATTAAATCATGAGATATTCAATATATCCCAATGGCTACCCCCCAATGTCAAGATTGACATAAAGTTACAGATGACCCCATCGAATTTCATTTTGAGAAAAACACTTCCTGCAGCACCCGATGCAAATGTCATTATCACATCGGCATTTTTCCGCGTCCGAAAACAACAGGTTATGAGCTCTGTTGCATTGGCAGTGGAAAAGCTAAGAGCCAATGGCAACAACATTAAACTTCTTATCCCCATACGATCACCAATCAACGTCACATTGCCACCGGCTCTCGTAGCTATAGCGATTCATCCTTTATCAATGGAGAACTCCCATCAAAATTGGCTTTGGCCTTTGTGAAGAGTGGCAGTGCCGTTGGATCCTGGACTGAATCCCCCCATGATTTTAATTTTTTTGGCCTATCTAGCCTTGTGTGCAAAGTGAATAGTATTCCATTGTACACTCTATCATTTGACAAAAAATCCTATAGAACTTTGTACGAGTTGACCATGCAATCCCTAGATCATGACTCTCAGCTATTTGAAAATGGAATAACCGATTCAATGTTTTCAAAAAATCATGGGGTAATTGTTTTGGACTTGTCGGGAACTCAGGATATGAGCATAGTACGAACAGGGAATGTACGTTTAGAGTGTACATTTGCCGATGCTCTGACTGAGAGTATCACGCTAATATCACTGAGTCAATTTGAAACCTATTGAGAAATCACACCCGACGGCAGTGTTCTACTAGACCTAGCACCATGAACACAAACCAAATAATCAACGTATTTAGTAAGGATCCATACATGTCCCAGTACAACTCCTATTGTATACCTTCGGACTTCACTGCAAAAATTCCAAGTGTTAACAATACCCTAATCATTTTTAATAGCAGCCCATCAACTTTGAAGACCGGCCATTGGCTATGCATCTTTCAAACATCGAAGAATATTGAATTTTTTGATCCTCTTGGCCTATCGTATAAATTCTACACTCCATACATCAGCAACTTTATTGAAAGCAGTGGGAAAACCATTATTCAAAATCAACGAAGAGTACAGGATTTAACGACTAAGACATGTGGCTTTCATGCACTACTCTTTTTCATGTTCAGATGTCGTGGCTATACCTACAAGCAGTTTCTCGACATCTACGTTGACTTACCTCGATTGAACGACTTTCTAGTGGAAAATATACTTACAAGTGTATTTAATATTGATTTTAGTGCCCTACGAATAAAATTTTCTAAAAATGTATGTGAAATTGTTTATTAATAAAACTTTATATACATGATAAAACGACTTTTCTACTCTTTAGATTTCATTTTCTACCAGGTATTTGTCGACAACAACTAGTGCAGGTAGATTATCTGAATTCACAGTGTACTGATCCTGATGTACTGCAATGTCAGGATCACATTTTCTACAGTAGAGTGTAATTTCACTCTTGTCATATCTCTTTGTATAGTCAATGATACTATTCTCATTCATTCTATAGAATTCACATGTTTCAATTTGCTTATTTGAAGCAATTTCCCAAACAGTGTCCTCAAGTGGCGAATCACATTCCGTCACAGCCAAATAAAAATCAGTGGGTTTATAATCATAACACCCATTGTCTTCACAACGATGAGGTACAAACCATATTCTTTTGTTGTTCCAACAGTTGAATCGCTGACCCGGCTCCTCCTCCCAGAACAATCTAAAACCACGAAGATACCAATCTCGTAGCAATAAACTAAAATCACGCTTAGGATTCTTTCCAATCATACCGGGATATGTATTCTCCCACTGATTACATTTATCATAATAGCAATTGGAGCATAGGTGAGCACTAGGATGAGAGTCACACACCTCTTCAAGACATGAATTACAACCTTTAATTTGTACAGCATATCCTCTATGCAAGTTACACGGGTTGCATAATCTACACTTTTCATCATACTCATCAATCATTGTGCAATTCTCACATGATGACCAGCTGCCCAGTGTGTACATACATAGCGGACATGTATGGAACATTTTTTCATGTGTTGACACTCTCACCGCCACAATGAAACTGAGCTAGCAACAACAACAAAAAAAATGTCGGAGATAGAGAGAGAGAGAGGAGTAAATCATCGTTGAATGCCATCTTTCTCATGAAAAAAGTCCTAAATTTCTAAACTAATGTTTAAAAGCATATCCACAATATCATTTTGCCGTGTTGTGATCAATATATCAATAAATTGTGTAAATGCATTTGGACCACGACGTAGAAGCTTCATACAATAGTCTAGTGATGGAGAATCAGTTTTCATTATATCGACAAGCATTCCCTGAGAAAATATCTTCCTTTGAATAGACAGCTCTAGAAAATCGTCATCTAGAATCAAACGTTTTTCCATAAGCACTAGATTCCCCATGATTCGCTCTTTCTCAAATCTATCCATTTTTTAGAGTCCTAACACTCTCACAACCAACTTCAGACTAACCAGAATTTTTTTCTACTCTAAAAAATATACGCTAGTCTACTATAGAAAGAAAAATACCATTGATTTAGAAACAATTTTATTGAGCATAATTACAACAATAATATTCACTGATGCATTTTGTTCTCATCAATATATTTCGATAGGACAACTAATGCTGACCGAAGTTTATTTATATGCACAATATTCACTTTTCCAGCAAAACATAGTTGCTCCTCCTGCTTAAATTTGCTTAATGATATCACGCATCTAGCATACATATCGTCCCATTCAAGGCATAGTCTACAGCCTCCGGTTATTTCCACAGCCACATTGGGTACTCGTATATCGTTGCTACTGCTGCTGCCGGCTCCATCATTAATCTCCAATAATGTAAATGCACCACTCATTTTTCTCTACTAATATCCTCTCAAATAAACTATTCTCTCTGAATTCAATTCTCTTACTAATATGAATTGTAATGAAAACCATTCCTTTTATTCAAATTTCAGTGGCTCCTAGAACCTCTATAGAACGTGGTTCCTATGGCCTCAAGCAAATAGCATGGTCCTATGGCGGTCGTAGAATAGCATGGCCCTATGGCAGTCGTAGAATAACATGGTCCTATGGCGGTCGTAGAAGCATAACTTAGATCTCTACTAGTCTAAGGCTAAACGAAAAGCAGGTCGTCCTCGTCTAGGGTGGGAGAACGTTATAAAGAAAGATTGAAAGAAAATGGGAACATCCTGGGAGGGTGTAAAAAGGGAGGCTTTGAATAGATTGGGATGGAGGAGGAGCGTGCGTAAGTGTGTTAGCCTCATGCGGCTTGGTTTTTACGGTGAGTTATTATTAGTAGTAGTAGTTTAACCTGCTAAAAATTCAATAAAATTTTCTAGCACCCATAGTTCTTACGATTTCATAATTAAACGATTGCTTGAACACGACCTGGTAATATCCCCCCCTTCAATTTCCTGAAACCTAATTATACCAACCTAACTACATACCGAAGGACAGGGGAAGATATCCCCAAGATAAAAAAAGTTGCTGAAACTTTCTTATTAATATCTATTAAATCAGTGTTAGATAATGGTAAGCATATGTCGGTTGTTTTATGTAAATAAATCTGGATTTTGTTGATCTAAAATCTAAGTAACCTCAAAACTGTTAAATTTCAATATGGTTGATGTGCACACTTGTATGGAGGCACAGGGATCTGAGGTTATAATTCACGGGTCTTGGTCTCACAAGCCAAAAAAATCGGGGAAATCGCAACCCGTCAGGGAATTTTGAGTTAATATAGAATCAACCGAAATTGATAGTCATATAGCATGCATAAGCTAAACGGGCCGGATAAGAAGTCTTCCCGGAAAGGAACCGCGCATTTCTACTTTAGTAAATGAACCAGTCGGGGATGACCTCTTTTTCATAGGCTACCAGCCCCTGTTTCAGTATATTTGGAATTGCACCAACAAGAAAGACAACAGAAGAAAAAGCCAAGACTTCATTTAAAACGGTCCAATTCAATAACAATTACTATTTTTCACAGTTTATATAATTATCCAGTAAGTTTACCGCAGATGATTTCTGGCTCTTCATTCTCGGGGCGAACAAAAAGCTCCTCCCACTTATTTGTGCACTTATTGGCCACTTATTGGTCGAGCCGGCCAAGTGGTTTTGTCAGCACTTGTTTCGTAGGTGATTATTCTTTGTCTACCCGTGAAAAGATCTAATGCCGCTTATGTTTATAGGTTCTCTGGAGCACTCGCACCTCGGTCCGGGTTTTTATAATGGGTGGGATAGGGAAAGATCATACTGCTAATTATATAAACTGTGCTATTTTCGTGCAATAAATTTTTTCAATTTTTTAGCGAAATTTTATAATAATATTCGTTGCTAACAGATATATCTATTTTTCATATGTGGATTGTAGAGATTAATATACAATTAGTGCCTAATTTGGCAAGCCCGTGATATACTTTAAAGTTAAAGACGCAAGTCAATCGCCTTATCAACAATTTTATTTTACTTGCATAATTACCTTTATTAATCATAACCAATGGAAATACAAGAACAAGCAAAAAGATGACGTAAACGTGATTAAAGACGTTGAATAAGCTCAAATTTCCTGAGTCTAGTAATCCATTTTCTTACTCATAATTACAAAGCATCTTCATATTGCAAAATGTTAATTTGAATATCTTAAGAAGTAGAGAGTAATCATTTTTACGAGTAAAGGTCAACAAGTTAATAAAATTGTAAAAACAAAAGTCCATAATTTTCTTACCTTCTAATCTTCACAGTAGTATAAACTTTATTGAAGACAGCTTCCCCCCCCCCTACTCTTCATGCAATGAAACCAAACTTCACCATTTAAGACAATTTTTGTGTTTATTTGAAAGAGAGCTGTTTCAAATACTTTAAGTTCCTAAATGAAAATTGAAATTCCGTATATATGGAATTAAAATTCCGTGTATAAGGATAAGCAGAAAGTCTATTCTGATTTCGTTCAGAATGAGAATATTCAACTACCATCTCTATATTTTGTGTGCATTTCCTCAAAGCCCAAGCTGTCTTGGCGAAGCCGCTCAGATAAATATTTCCATGTCAACTTATTTAGCAAGGGGAATACTTATTTTTCAACTCTCCTACCATCGAATGTTAAAAATCAACTTATATACTTTATCTTTATTCATTTTCTTTACATTTTTTACTGTATTTCTTTTCAGGCTGTTATATTTGATTTTATGATCAACCAAAACCAGTCTAATTGTTCGGGATAAAACACATTTTTGATAAAAAACAAAAAATATAAAATAATTGCGAAACCAAAAAACAAGGATGATTTTTAGCCAACTGAAAAAAGTGAAAGCGGAAACGCAGAGCAGATATTTTGGCAAAGACCTCCAGCAAGCCGTCCTCATTTTTCAACACAAATCAGCGACGTTTTATCTTATCGAACCTCATGTATTTCCAGTGTGGTCTTAGAACGTATTTAAATAAAGATAGATTTTTATCTGTAAATATTTTTTCCTTCTTTAATTTGCTAGTATGAACTTCAAAAATGTGGAAGAATGTGGCACTCTCTTGCTGTGATTTCATTTTCAGAAGCAGTATAACTCAGACAAAGCAGGTACTTTTCTTTTTTCTTTTTTCTTTGGGGCCTTCATGCTCAGGTATTTAAAATTTGAACCAGCATTGAATGCTTTTTGTATGAATTGTCTCGCTGATTCCTATCTTAGGAAATTGAAAAACTTTCAGGATGTTGACGGGATCATTGAAGACAATTATCTTTCCATGGAACAAATGCATTTAATGCTAAAAGCCATTTTTCTAATTTGGAGTCTGATCCTCAGTTTGCTTAAAACAACAAAAGAGTGAAAATTTGACGATAGTATTCTATATAAAAAAAAAGCTGCTATACAAATCCAATATAGGTTTTCCATCCAAGAAGAAATTTACAAGTGTATTGAGCTAGTAAGCTAGCCAGTGTATTGAACAAGTGTATTGACCTATTGTAGCTAGTAAGTCTGTCTTACATAATCTCAGGTCAAGCTAGATCGCTTTCAGCATCTTTTGGACTTTCATCCCTTTCAGCATCTTCTGGACTTTCATCGCTTTGAGAATCTTTTACAGTTAACCCAGTTTCATCTAAGAAATATATCAGTAGTATTGGAATACCAACGGGACGCGGAAAATTCGGAAGAGTTTCGCTGGTACTACGATTTCTCTTTTGCTTATCGTTTTCTAAGTGTTATATCAAAAGACTTTTCGGTCTTTTAAAAGGATTTAAACTGAAGAATGCAGTTGACTAGCTGAGGTTCTGCTATGGGATACTCTTCCGATGAAGTGTAAAATAAAGAGAACAATAGGAAATCACATAATCCTTTGATGATTTTCTTAAATATCATTTAAGCAACTAAGACAGAACGTCAGATCGGTTGAACTAGAAGCTACGCAAGCTTCCCTTGTCCATGAGATGGAGAAGTATAGCATTGCTATATTATGCGTTTCTAAGACAAAAATCTCCAGTTCTGGCTCTACAGTAATTACAGCGCCTGAAACGCTGAAACAATTCTACTTTTTAGACTATAACTCGAGACCCCATGACGTTGTTTTTATTATGAACCAAAGAACCAGAAACACACTTCTTGAGAGGGTACCTGTTTCTACCAGACTGGCCAGGATTAGGCTTAAAGGATGTCCTGCAAATATGTCCATTCCCTTCGCATACGTTCCTACTCGTGATGGCCCTTTTGTAGCTAAGGATTAATTATGTGCGGATTTGCAGTAAGTGTCTTCTTCAGTTGCTGCGCGAGACTGCTTGAATCCTGCTGTAGACTTCAACGTGAAAGTTGTTCTTTCTGATCAAACCCAACTCCCAAGTTTTTGGAAAGTTTGAACTGGGACACAGATGCAAAAACGTACAAAGACTAGTAAACTACGACTTGGTGTTTCATCTTGTTGACACCAACACCGTATTTCAGCACAAGCTAATCCATATATTGACGTGGCACTCCAATGACGGTGTTACTAAGGCCTAGATTAACTTCATTCTTATCTACCAGCGCTGGAGAAGTTCAATATGGGACTCGTGTTCTTATAATGGTGCGGACACAGGCTCAAAATTGGAGTCTGATCAACTGTTTGTTCTTGCAAAATCCTGCAGCGTTTTGTAGCTCGGAGAAAAAATAAACCAAAAGCCCAACTCGCCATTGATAAGCTACAAGATAAAAGAATTTCGGCAAACACTAAATAGGAAGCTGACGCACCGTTTCGATGCCCAAAACCTGATTGAGGAGAAAAACTGTGACCCTGAGCAAAGATGGGAGACCTTCAAAACTTTGAAGAGAGAGACTGACGAAAAGATTATAGGGCTAACAAAAGTAAAACAACAGCATTTCATTACCATCAGAGCCCTGCTGATAGTCAGAGAGCAAATAAAAAGATGAGTGGCCCTAAAGATATTACAAAAAAGTTGTGCAGACAGGTCAAAGGCTCTGCTTGTCTAGATCGTCGCGAAATATAGGAAGAAATTGCTTTGCCATTAGAGAAAGCAGCACGGGCACAGGATACCCGCAAGCTCTACCGGAATCTCAAGGAACCGAATGGTAAGAAAGCTGAAGTGTCCGAAGTTGTTAAAGACAGATCAGAAAAATCCACTATTTGTCCGAAAAAGTGTTTTGCCAGATGGAAAGATAACTTCCGATCTCCACCTAACCCATCCTCATCATTAGCTCCTGGCGGTTTCCCCCCTAGTGTTAAAAAAGAACCTGTTTTAAAAAAAAATTGGATCTGTTTTGAGCCCTATATATCAGCGGTCCGTGTAAAGACTAAAAAGAAATGTGTGTCTTTTTTGTCACTGTTCTCAAGGGAGTCAAATTTTCTTGTCAATTTGTTTTATCTGCATGGGTCCCCATGGCCTAAGTACTTGAGGATGTAAGTTTCAAGCCGAAGGGGAAAAATTTTAGCAGTTTCGATGGTGCATACCCTCAAACTGAAATTAGTTTTGTACATTAGTATCCCCTAGAAACCAGGAATTTTGGTTCCGCCCCCCCCCCAAAAAAAGAAAAAAGATCAAAGCTTCTGAATGTTTTGAGCTTCATATTTGAAGGCCTGGGCCTAAGCTTAAGTAAGACTTTTACCCCTTTTTCTGGAGCCATTTTACGGAAAACGAAAATCTTCAATCTTTGGGTCCCATGGCCCAAAAATTTTGGTGACCCTTGCTCCCAAACATTTTTTTTTACATTTGATTTGTGTTCGTCCATGGAGCTACGGTTCTAAGTTTCAAGCTAATCTGATAAAAAAAAAGTTTTTTGGTAAATATACAGGTACCCTTAACATTCCCCAGTCTCTCAATAAAATATTTTTTCCCATTGGCCCAGGGAATAATTCTTGGAAGTCTCAAGAAAATCAGAAAAAATTAACCAGTTTTGGACCTGTACTTTGAGACCTGTGCCCCAATTTATATAAGATTTTCGTCCATTTTTCTGGGCTCATTTTTGACATTATTTTTCGGTTTTTTTTTTCTTCCGTATTGAGGTCCTCATGGCCTGAGAACTTCGGAGCCCTGTCCCCAAAAAATTTCTTTAATTTTAGGTTTCTATTGCCCAAGGAGCTACAAGCTTCAAATTGATCAAGGAAGAAATATTTTTGGCCCATTTCCAGACACCCTTAACACCCCAAATCTCTCCTAACAGAACATGTGTTTCTTTAGGCCCAGGGAATGATTCCTAGAAATTTCGAACCAATCGGCCACTCAAGATCAAACATGCTATCTTATTCCACCTTATGCCACCGGGTTTCTGGCTACTCCCCCTGGAAAATCCTCCCTGCAGGAAATTGCAACGGACGATTCCCTCCCTGACCCGGCGAATTCGTCCCCTGCAACCCCCTCCCACAGAAAATTTCCCCCACAGAATTCCCCTCGGACAATTCTCCCGGACAATCCCCCCGGAAAATTTACCTCGTCGACAATTCCCCCACAGTTAGGTCTAGCGGTGCCAGCGTATGTAGCACAGTGCCACTACTGGCCTCCTCTAGGTTATTGTATCTTGTTCGAGCGGACCACAGTCTCTCGTGGACTATTCTTTCCCCACTGTTTGTAAATCTAAAGGGCTGCCAGGGTCAATCCTGGAGCCACTAATGTAAGTTCTGGGGCCCTACAGTACCACAATCAGCTTTAACTTGCCATGGATGATACGTAGTTTGCCCCCTCTGATTTTTGATAACAGGTAGGGATACGACAAGTGTACTTTCTATAGTATTAAGTGCCACAGTAATTGGCCCAAGGCGCCACTGTAAGAGCCGCAGTTATCAAGCACAAAAATCTTCTGAAAAACTCTTCTTTCCCCGAAAAAAGGTATCTCAAATTTCCCAGGACTCTCCCTGTACCAAACTCTACTCGATTAAAAAGACCTATCTCAACCCTAGGATAGTGACAAGAAGTCGAAAGTAGAAACAATAGCTTACTTCTTTTCAAATAAAAAAAAAATTTAAACAAGAAAAACGGGTTTTAATTTTCTATAAAGCAGTGAAATATAAAACAATTAATTATACACAAATACTCCGAATATTTCGGCCCCAGGTCCGGGAGCCTTTCTCAACGGAAAAAAAAATATAAAATGAAACAGAAAAAAAATTTTCTTTTTAAAAAAAAACTTAACTTACATCAAAATAAAACATACTAAACACATAAA
>JAQQPU010006321.1:7759-30004 GCA_029168905.1 Artemia sp. Kazakhstan ARC1039 | reverse complement strand
TTTATGTGTTTAGTATGTTTTATTTTGATGTAAGTTAAGTTTTTTTTAAAAAGAAAATTTTTTTTCTGTTTCATTTTATATTTTTTTTCCGTTGAGAAAGGCTCCCGGACGTGGGGCCGGAATATTCGGAGTATTTGTGTATAATTAATTGTTTTATATTTCACTGCTTTATAGAAAATTAAAACCCGTTTTTCTTGTTTAAATTTTTTTTTTTTTAAATGGAAAAGCAGTGTGGTCTAAGAAATTATTTTTCAAATAAAATTTCGTACAAACACTGAAAAGATAACTATTGTTATCAAGACAAAATTAAAAACCACCCAAGGTACGACACATGGGGACCAGTCAATTCTAGCCCTCACAGGGTGCTACTTGAAGCTATGCGTTATCTCCATTGAAAAAACAAGTTCTCCATTTCCACCCACGGTGAATCTTACCCTAGTCTGGCCGTCCAAAAATACATTTTTATCAGGGATAAATCATCCTAACTACGCAGTTACTATTCCACTAATTAGCCCGTCTGCGAGTAGGATAAAAGCGAATTAAAAGCCCATTAAACTGACTCGAACTTCATGACGCGTACCAAAAAAAAAAAAAAAAACACAAAACATGAAATACGCAAAACCAACTTCAAAATCACGAAATTTAATTACCTTCCTTCTCTGCTCAATTTCCAATGCAGCTACTGCTTGGCTACACGTTCTACTGTCATACGCTCCGCTTGGCTCAGGATCCATTACCATTCATTGTGTCTGTTAAGCAAATCGAAGATATAACCATCTATATCAAGTTTGGGATTTGGAAGAAGGGAAATTTACGACACTTTTGGAACTAAGGGAAATTCATGTATCCACCAGCCTACCCGTGTAATGGAAGAAAAAATTAAAGAAATCATATGGGTTCTGGGTCATGACTGATCAAAGTCTATTAGCACGATTAAATCAGAACTTTTGTCGCTCTTATGAATTTACATTTGAGAGAAGGGAAGAATCAGGTTCGGGCATATGCAACGATGGCAGACGTCAAGAGGAATTGGCTAAACTAGCCTCTTAGCCTGCGACGGTGAAAACAACTCCAAATCCCAATTAAAACGCGAATTACCCCTTGGAAAGACTTAAATTTATCTTTGGCCGAAAATACAAGGGTCCGTGAAAAAGATAGGGGCACAGGGAAATCAGATAAAATTACGAGCGAACCATGGATAGTTTTTTTAGTCCCATCCCCTGGGATAGTCGTATGAAGAACAAACATCGATGCTAAATGAAAGTTAAAATCTGGTATCAGGCTCAAAGATAACTGTGTTGGTAAAATGGATGTAAATTCCAATACAGCATAAGAACAGCGAATGGGGCTACTAGGTAAAAATTTAGAAGGAATATTTGGCGATTGATGCTGGGAGAGAGTATCTCTCTGGGACTCAAGATTGTAAAGGCAAGGTCTCAGCAATGGTATCACAACTGGCCCACCATTTGTACGTTGACGTAACCGGCTATCATGCATGGCTCCTCGAAGGGGCTCCTTCCCCTCAGAAGAGACTATTTACCGCTTAGAGCTGATAGGACCAATCCCAAATTATTTGCCAAGTCCTTCCAATCCAACCCGAAACTCAATACCTTCCAACTTTTCCAAAACCCGTTGTATAATCCATTCAATTCTACCTTTTGATCATCTCTGACTGTCCCCAATGGGTTCAGCACCTTCTCCTCCCTCATAAGCTCTTTCGTGTCTCTATTATATCAGACTATTACTTTTCTTTTATAATTTGAATATTACTTTTCTTTTTTGCATATCTTGTCTCTTTTTAAGTTTCCTCCAATTTCTTTGTTGTGCAAAATAAATATTCTTCAATTTCTAATTGTACTAAAATTTCTTAGACTTACCGAAGAAAGGCGCGTACCGTAAATTTGTTTTAATTCTCCTCTGGCACACTGAGTGCCTCATCTTGTGTCTAATTTTCGGCACCTAATTTTTAGTATAAACGTTTTAAAGGTTGCTATATTCTAAGATATTTCTCGAAAAATCAATTTTAGGTGTCTCATAAACTATATCTCTTAAGAAATGGCAAGCTTTCTCTCTCTATCATAGAAGTTGTCTGTGTATTCTTTCTTAGATGGGTTGGCCTCGCCATTTCCATCTCATCAACTCCCCTATGGAATGGCATGGCCTCCCTCGTTGTTATAAAAGTGGTTTTTAGGGATAATGTATGTTCTGTAAGTCCGAAGTTCCCTTCTACTAGAACATATACTGCTAGAAATAGAACTATGCCTGCTTTTACTGTTATTAAACAAAAAAAACTTTTTGCAAAAAATAAGTTTTTCAAAAAAAAGTAAAGAACTCCATTAAACCAAAAATAAACAAAAATAGAATCAAATAATTTACCAAGCATACAACTACCACAGATCAGTTTCAATAAATAAATGAAACCCAAAACAAACAGAAATTAAAATAAGTCAAACTGAAAATGAGCTGAAATTAATCTGAGTAGGGTTCTAAACCCTCTGCTTTCTAAAAGCCAGAATACAATTTGTACTTTACTGAAAAAAATTGAAATGAATTTACTGAAAAAAATGTGCATTGTCAGTTTAATATGCATATGCTAATATTTATTCCTTAAAATCTTAATTAATTTTTGATTTCTTAAACTTACATAGCTTTAAACTCTAAACTTTGATTGAATGTATTTGGGGAAATGGTGGGCGTGAGAGGGGGGTTAGTTGCTCTCCATTCGCTTTCGACTAATAAAAAGGGCACTAGCACTTTCAATTTCCGATCAAATGAGCCCTTTTTGAAGTTTCTATGACAAAACTTTCTATGAAAACACTATATATCCCCAGGGCATAACTTACAACCCTCGCCCTTAGGGCTCTAAGGAGGTTATCATCCTCAAAGACCTAAATTCCAGAATTTTCAACTGCGATGAACAAAATGGATATCTCAAATTTTGATTGGATGTTTTTGGAGAAATGGTGGGCGTGATAGGAGGTATATTTGCCCTCCAACCGCTATCGACTATTAAAAAGGGCACTAGCCCTTTCAATTTCCAATCAAATGAACGCGTTTTGAATATTCTACAACATCGCTTCCTATAAAAACCTTATATGCCCCCAGGGCACAACTGACAACCCTTTCCCTAAGGGCTAAGGGGGGGTTGTCATCCTCAAAGACATAATATCCAGAAATTTCAACTACGTTGAAAAGATGGCTATCTTAGAATTTTGACTGTATGTGTTTGGGGAAATGGTGGGCGTGAGAGGGGTTTAGTTGCCCTCCAAGCATTTTCTACTATTAAAAAGGGCACTAGTCATTTCAATTTCCAATTGAATGAGCCCTGTTTGAAGTTTCTACGACAAATCTTTCATTAAAATCCTTGTATGCCCCCAGGGCATAACTAATAACCCTTGCCCTGAGACTGTGGGGGAAGTATCCTGCTCTAAGATATAATTTCTAGAACTTTAAACTGCGTTGAACAAAATGGCTATCTGAAAATTTTGATTGGATGTGTTTGGGGAAATGGTGGGCGTGGAAGGGATGTTAGTTGCCTTCCAATCACTTTCGACTATTAAAAAGGGCACTAGCAATTTCAAATTCCTATCGAATGAGCTCTTTTTGAAGTTTCTACAACAACGCTTTCTATAAAAACCTTATATGCCCCCTGGGCATGACTTACAACCCTTGCCCCGAGGGCTGCGGGGGGTTTGTGATCCTCAAAGACCTAATTTCCAGAACTTTCAACTATGTTGAACAAAATGGTTATCTCTTAATTTTGATTGGATGTATTTGGGGAAAAGGTGGGCGTGAGAGGGGGGTTAGTGGCCCTCCAATCACTTTCGACTATTAAAAAGAGCACTGGCCCTTTGAATTTCCAATCGAATGGGCCCTTTTTGATGTTTCTACGATAAAGCTTTCTATAAAAACGTTTTATGTACCCAGGGCATAACATAAAACCCTTGCCCTGAGGGCTGTGGGGGGATTGTCCTCCTCAAAGCCTAATTTCTTTTTGAAAATTAACTATGTTGAACAAAACAGCTATCTCAAAATTTTGATTGGATGTGTCTGGGGTAATGGTGGGCGTTGAAGGGGTTTTAGTTGCCTTCCAATCATTTTCGACTGTAAAAAGAGCACTAGCCA
Organism: Artemia sp. Kazakhstan ARC1039; assembly: GCA_029168905.1. Classification (NCBI taxonomy): domain Eukaryota; kingdom Metazoa; phylum Arthropoda; class Branchiopoda; order Anostraca; family Artemiidae; genus Artemia; species Artemia sp. Kazakhstan ARC1039. The sequence continues at coordinate 25,879 of JAQQPU010006321.1, read as the reverse complement.
TTCCAATTTCCAATCGAATGAGCCCTTTTCAAAGTTTCTACGTCAACTCCTTCGATACGAAGTGCCCTGGCCAAAACCAAATAAAATAAACAAATAATAAATTGTGCCAACATTGTTCTTTACTTAGGCAGCGCTATTGCGCTGCCTATGATTTTAAGGATCGTTCCATCATTCTTTGCAATTTCTATTCCAATCCAAGCTGAAGAACATGGGTATTTATCTCCATAATAACAGGCAGTTGTAACCGTATCCCTATGGTTTATCTCTGTCTTATTAATTAAGTCAGGTCGCACAAAAGTTTCTTCACTACATGCGTCAATTACCATTTCGACTAATTTTCCGTTCAATTTTCCTTGTATTTTGTATGATTTGCAAGTTCTTTATTCTGGGCCCTTGCCTAGGCTCTCGTCTATGCATTTTTTGATCCTTTTAATTTAGCCAATTTCTAGCAAAATTCCCAGTAGTACCACAATTGTAACAATCGAGCTCCCCTTGCCTATGCTGAAATGCACTGTTTTACTACTACTACTACTACTAACAACTCATCGCAGCACCAAGCTGCCTGAGGCCAACACAGCTACGCACGCTCCTCCTCCACCCCAATCTATTCAAAGCCTCCCTTTTTACACCCGCCCACGAAGTTCCCATTTCCTTTAAATCTTTCTTTATGACGTCCTCCCAACCCAGACGGGGACGACCTGCTTTCCGTTTAGCCCTAGATGGTTGGCCGAAAAGAACAATCTTCGGCAATCTGTCATCCTTCATCCGAACAACATGCCCTAACCACCTCAACCTTTCTTTCATTATAGACCTAGAAAGCGGTATTGAACCACATTTTTCGTATAGCCTATTGTTTGAAATACGGTCAGTCAGCCGGGTACCCAGAACAATCCTTAAGCAATTTCTCTGGAAAACATCTAGCAAATCTTCATCCGCTTTTCGGAGCGTCCATGCTTCAGAGCCATATTTGACCACTGTCATCACTGTAGCTTCTAAGATTCTAATCTTGGTTTGCAGACTTATCTTCCTATTCTTCCAGACTTTTTTTAACTGTGAAAAAACACCCTGAGCCTTGGCTATTCTATTTTTAACATCTTCACTGCTCCCACCATCTTTACTAATAATACTACCAAGGTAAGTGAAACTGCCCACCTGATCAATCTTTTCATTACCCAACGTCACCTTTTCATCTTCACTTATTCCTAGCCTTAGTGACTTGGTCTTCCTAACATTAATTTTCAAACCAATACTAGCACCCTGAACTCGCAAAACCTCTAAAACTTCATTCATTTTGCTCACACTTTCATCTAGGATGCTTAAATCATCAGCATAATCCAAGTCCAGGAGACTTTTTCCTCCCCATTTGATTCCGTGGTCTCCCATTGCCTTTCCTGTGCTCCTTAAAACAAAGTCCATCAAAATAATCCATATAAAGGGGGATAGAACACAACCCTGCTTAACTCCTGATTTAATACAAAACCAGCTGCTAACCTCTGTAACCTCTGTAAAATTGTGCATATTTCTATTCTACTCTCTATATCGAAATTTTTCTGTGTCCGCAACTTCGTCTCTTGGTTCGGTCTACCTATCCACCAACTCTGCCATTTCTTCACTTGCTTTCGGGTTCTTTTATTTTTAGTATATTTTGATTTCTGTGTGGATACTTTCAAGAAATTTATTAGATCTACTGTAAATGATTGTTGCATCGTTGGGAAATTTATCTCTGCAATTATTTCGATTAATTACCTCCTATCCGCCTCATCTTTTCGTTCTTCCCGTGAGATCAAATTTCATCCTCCGTCTTTCTGAGAGCCCACGGATCTGAACCATACTTGACTAGTGTCATCACTGAAGCTTCCAGCATTCTAATCTTCATGCGCAGTATTATTTTCTATTTTTCAAAAAAAAAAATCAACTGCGAAAAAAAAAATACCCTGAGCTTTGGCTATTCTACTTTAAGATGACGGGGTCAACATCTTCACTTGGGAAGAATAAATAAAAGAAAATCAAACTTGGGAGGCACATGGCTCTTTGCTTAGACAATATTAGAGCTTTGAAAATGAACGATGCAAACTACATTCTCGCATGTCCCATAGGTTGAAAAAATCTTACTACCCCAATATTTTGTTTTATGTTTTAATTTTGTGGACATAGAGGAAAGGTAGGTTTATACAGTCAAATTTCACAAGCGCTATTTGAGAATTTTCTGAGGAGGCTAGTGACTGACTTCCCCCAGAAAGCCAATTTTCAGGCTTATGTTCTTAAGATTCCACGGACCCTTTATATACCCCATCAAGCATACACATGGGGTTTTTGTGTCAGCATGGAAATAAGCAATTAGGTCACTTTTATTCAGTAGCGATAAGAACAAGAAATATTCCCAAAAGGCTATCAATGTCTAAATCAAGCAAACAATTGTTTGCGTGGGCTTTAGGGGAACATATTTAAATATTATCATTAAAACAACAGATTCAAATACGTTTTTTGTAAGACTGATGGTGAACATTACCTAAATAAGCTTAATTATTGACAATAGCAGTCTATTGACATCATAAGGGTTGTCCAAGCACAATACAATTCAAAGAAGACGCATGTTGCAGCCACACATATATACAGGGAAGTTTTTTGACCCTATATATCAATAGAGCTAGAAATGCTTAACAATTTTTCCGTAATTCATCTATTTTTCCTATAACTTCCATTCTCATATTCCTTTTTCTAAATGTTTTTTTATGTCTAATTATTTCTCATGGGGGCCATTTCCCAGGCCGTTGTCTTCCTACCCCTGCCAGCGTTCATGATGTCTCTTCATGTTCATAATTCCTCATGAACAAGAAACACTAAAAAAAAATTACGTCAATCAAGAGTCATTTTACCTTAACTAATACCTTTTATTAAGAAAAAGGTATGCGGGTAGTGATACCCATCTGGTATATTTTTACGCTTTATTCTGTGTCATACTCATAGCATTGGATTAGAATCAGTATTGTTCTACATCCCTAATATGGCTGAGCAAAAAAGGCTACATTGCTTAATCTGTTTTTCTTTATTATAGTTTAGTTTTAATTTGATGAAACTCTAAGAGCCTTTCTTTTGCGAGGAAAACATGAAAAAAAAAAAAGAAATGGTTCATGGCACAACGTTTAATTTATGAGTTATTATTGCAAAACCAAATAAGAAGAATAGCTGTTACATGGCACTCTTTAAAAAAATAACGTCGAACTCCAGTCTTGAATAATATTTTGCCATAGATAGGTACCCTTTAGAGGGCGGTCAAAATACAATGAGCTCAGCATCCCCTTGAAAAGTTATATCCCTACGTATCGCGTCAGGCTTTATTGGTCGACTATGAGCTTGCGAACCCCTTTTCTTTTCCGAGAGAGTCGCTACGATTTTAATCATGAAAACGATGTCAAGAGATTAACAAAATCATTCAAAACAATATTCGTTCAATAGCACAGTTTAATAAATCATAGCTATTTATGGTTTAGCTATTTTTAACTATTTTTAGTTGAATACTAAGAATTAATACTAGTGATACGCAGGATATTGGAGTTTTGTATTTTCGTTATTGTAAATATCTTTGGTATCTGCCTCATTGATATAGAAACCGTAAGATTGTTTGACTGTTTAATGCAGCTGATATATTGACGTTATATAAAAAGTTGGACTCCAAGTTAAAGGGCTGGGCACACCTAGCTGATTTCGGGAACTGATTTCCAAATCAGCACCGATTCTAAAAGAAATCGGCGTCGATATGAGCTTGAAAAATTTTCTAGTTTTCAGCGCCGATTTACAAAATCAGCGCCGATTTTCATCGTGATCATCACACAAAAAAATTGGGATACAAATAAAAAGTCAGCCAGAGATGTCTGTGGTGAAAGACCCCGCTACTCAGCTGAGAACTAAACTGAGAACTAAGCTGAGATCAATCATGCAACTATTAATAAACTCCAGTTGACTAATTGTGTACATGATTTTTTGTTTTGAAAATCTCGCGCAATAAATTCTTCTTTCAACAAATTTTTCTTACCGCCATCGTTTGTCCACTGATGCTGAAATCGGTTCCCGAAATCAGCTACGTGTGCCCAGCCCATAAAAGAAGAGGCTTGCACGCGGTTAGGTCCTTTTTATCCTCTCGTGCGATTGTTCTGATTTGTTTTTGTTATTCTTTATAATTAATATTGTCATAGTTTCTTCTTTTTTTATATGCGTTCTTTTTTCTTTAGTTTTTGTTACTCCACTTTATCACCGCATTAATGGATCAGAAATAAATTATTATTATTATTATTGTTAAACCAAATTTCTGTGTCTATTGTTATTTTTCTTTTAGTTTGTAGGCTACGTGGATCAATGGTTTGCATTGAAGGTAGGAAATGCAATTATTTATATGCTTGTAATTTACACCACAGTCATCTTTCTGATTTTTTTTTTAAAAATTATGAGGCATAACTAAAAAAAAACAACAACATAGAAACTGTAGAATCATAAGTCACCCTTAAAAATTATACCTGTTTCGTCAGTAGAAGAAATAATTCTTTCTGACTTCATACATGCCTACCTTTCAAATTCTAATTTTAAGTCAATTGACAGAAATTTTCTATCGTCAATTTTTCAAATTCTTGCCCCAGCAAACTTTTTTGTGCATGAGGTTTCCCTCGGTTAAGAGTCTTACGGGTCTGAGTTTCAAGCTTCTGAAAAAGAAGTTGTGAGTCCTTTTTGCGCCTCATAGAGACCGTGCCCCTACACTGATTATTTTTTTTGTATCTGGTTTCATCTTGGCCCGAAGATTTACAGATGTAAGCTTCAACCCCATCGGGGTCAAAATGGGAACCCTGACACCCTTCTGCCTTAAAAAAAAAATGTTTCTCCCCTTAGCTCAGGCCTCGATTCTTGAAAGTTTCAAACTAATTCGGGAAAAAGTTTTGGACAGTTTTCGAATCCCATATCTCGACGGCCCGTACAAAAAAAAAAAAAAAAAAAAAAAAAAGACTTTTCTGGCAGTATTTTCCAGGGAACCAAGCTTTCTTTTCATTTTTTTTATGCATTTGGGTCCCCATCGTCTAAACCTAAGGGAAAAAGAAAGAATGATGACAGGAGTGGCTAAGTAATCAATATATCTTAGAACTAAAGTACTAAATTATGCTATATGTCAAGGTAGTGGGTAGTATAATTAAAAACAGTGCCTACTTTTGACACTTGAATGAATTAGTTTTTCTACAGGTATTAATTTGGAATTTTGGTGCTGCTGTACTTTGTCGTTTATTTTAGTTACACTAGTAATGAGTTAAATTGTTTGTCCGGCTTGGAATTTTTTTTAAATTAAATGAATTAGCCTTGCCTCTGGTACGGCTTTGATCACTGAAAATAACTACTGTTTCTTTTTAAAACATACCTTAATTCATAAGTTTAATAGCTTTGAATTCCATTGAAACATCAAAACTATTTATGTCAAAATACAAAACTTAATTTGCTGCAGTTACTTGCAACGTTGGACTTGTATGGACTTATTCGATGAAAGAAAAAGTTCCTCTGCTTCCAAAATGACATTCCTTCTCAAAAAAAAAAAGAAAAAAAAGATGACATTCCAAAATGACATTCATTCTCCACAAAAAAAAGAAAGAGTAGGCGGAGTTTAGTAGGTAGCGGAAGAATATAGACTCACTTATGCAAACATCTCGGTATTGTGTATGAGAAACCAAAGAAAGAAAAGGTTTATGATTTCTAATAACACGTTCCTTTTCAATTGGAAGAAAATTGGGAAGGGGATAGGTGTAATAAAATAATGAGATCAAATGAGGGTAGATGAGATGGATCAAAATTCTGGAAACGTTTGAATATTGCATGTTATACATAAAATGAAAAAGGAAGTTTATCTGATTCTAAATATTGTATTCATTTTTTTTCAAAGAGAAAGTATGAGAAGGAACTTAGGGGGAGTAAAGGGGTAATTTTTTCCAAATCTATAATACCGCCTATATATTAAGTCAAAGTGCAATACATTCAATCCTTATTTGATTATTTCTAAGCTATTTCTTCGGGGGAAATAGTGAGAAACTTCTCGTGGTGCCTCTGAGAGTCGTAGGCACAAATAGTAGTGGTCTACTACGATACTACTGCTTGTTTCAGTCACTGTCCAGCCAGTGGCCGTCCTCCCCAATGTCTGATCATGATGCAAGGTATTTTGAGGAATATCTTGCTATGATTGATGGAATAAAGCGGGTTATCAGTGGCAAAAGTATACCCGGGGGCTCAATATTCCTGGATATATGAAACTCCGACCATGGTGCAAGAAAAGATTTTTTGGGGAGCAGTCCAAGGTGAGAGTCAGGCACAAGAAAACATTGTAATTTTAGGGTTAATAATAGTAACAGTAAATTTTGGTGTGGTAACTGTAATAATAATTTTGTGAATTGATATAATGTTACTGGTGTTGATTAGGCGGGTCTTGAGTGAAAGTTTAGTATCGATAGTTTTCTTTTCTAGGTGGGCCATTGGTTCTCAACAGATATTGGGTCATGCCCCACCTAGGCATTTCTAAAATCCTGGTCCCGCTCTTGATATTTAGATTTTGTAATTATAAATTTTAAGTACATTGACCTGAAGGTACTTCAAAAGGCCATTAACTTGGTTTTTTTGGTCGTCCTCTAGGCATATTTTATGCTAATTAAAAATATTAGTCTGCGTAAAACACTTCTTTGCTCTTTGAGTGTATATGAATGTGACGTAATTCACATGAAAAGTATTTTTTGTTTTGTTTTCTAAAATTAAGGCTCTAAGGCATAGTTAAAAAAAAGGTACACGTCCTACACGTGACCCACCAATATATTGTCATGCTCCACCGGTGGGGTCTTCACCACACGCAGGGAATCACGCAGGTAGACGATAAGCTTTTAAAGTCAGTTTTAGTCTTCGACCTAAAACCTGGATTCTCCTTAAAAGAAGAATACAGACCATTGTCCCCTTCTCCCTAAAATAGAAATTCCTCAGTTGTTTTTTTTAATTGTAGCCCCAACGTTTTAGTTGGAGAAAATCAATGAATCTTGAAGATTCTGTATTTACTCAGTTCAATTATAGACCAATGTATTTAGATAATTTACACATGATATTGTCAGTGAAAGATCCAGGATTTCGATGGGGGACAAAGTGGGACTGAAAATAATTTCATATTCTTTTTTTACAACGATCTATCGATATAGTTGAAACCTAGACGTTTGATAAATTTTTCTGTGCTCAGCAGATTTGTGTAAATTTAAGCCCAATCGAGTAGGAAATAGGAGTCCCCTCCCCCCCCCACGCTTTGGATCTGGCACTGAAAATGATGGAACATAATCCATGAACTTTAAGATATTATGTAATGCATATCCATTTTTGTTTTGCTAAATCTATTATTGAACCTGCTTTAACTATTTGCTCGCCTTTGCAAAATAGAAGCCAGGCTTAGTTTTTTTTTGACATTTTGCTTTATTTCCCTCAGACAACTGACCTTTTCATTAATAGTTCCCTCGTACTTTATAAAATTAGAAAAATGTACATGGAGAAGGAAGCAGTCACATTTTCCTAGAAAAAGACTAAAAGTCTCTTAAGGACTCTTGGCAAAAAAAGAAAAAATGGGAATCGTAGGTAGAAAAGCTGGTAGGGAGTGCTTTGGTAATTACATTTTTGCTGAAATCAGATATATAGTGAATTTTGCATGAACAAGTTTTGTAGAAGGATTTTGGTCCCAGTAAGTTGAAATAAGATGTGAATATTTCATTTATCTCCCCTTCTTTCTTCTATATTACGCGGTTTTTAACATGTCCTTGTGATATTTCACCAAAACGTAGGCTGCTCTCATTATGTGATCCTTTGAATTATGGATTTAATTTTCATCTTCCTTTAATTTTTGAATCAGAAATACAACTGTTAAAATATGCTTAACATTTTCCCAAGAACTCTTATTAATTGATTATTACCTATACCATCGTTATTAATTTTACCGATGATTAATCGTTCATGTGGAAGCTTAAAGGGCTCGATCAAAACTACTAAATGAGAATGAAAATGTGTCAACCGTAAGTACACTTTGGTGAAACACTCTTACCATAGGTGGGGTTCAGGGGTATAATTTACTATGGGATAGGAGGGGGACAGCTACCCCTCTCTATGTCAAAACTAAGATAAGCCTGCATAATTCAAGCATCCTCAGAGATGGGTCAGTTTTCTTTAAAATATCGACAGCTCATTTTTCAGTTTTCACTGTCATTATCACTTCACTTGGAAAAACTGGATCCAAATTTGCCCCCCTCCCCCCAGGATTTTGATGAAATTACGCCGCTGGTGGGGTTCAACTTTGGTGGGGTTTACTGGTATGTAATGTCATCAGTCGGCGGAAGAAATTAAAGTGACCAAAAAAAGCAAATTATATGAGTGAATCATGTGGTTTATTTAGTTCGAATCGTTCTTAATCAAATGGGTAATAAGAGGTCATCCAAAAAATACTAAGTCTTTAAAAAAGTTTTACACGACACCAGATGGATGCAAAGCCTTAAATTTAATAAGGGGGTAAAGTGCGCAACTAGTGCTATGTATGGTTCAACCACACAATTTAAAGATCAAGTGCGGTTGATAAATTGACATAAGGTGGAACTTAGCCGGACTTCTTCTTTTTTCTTTTTCTTTTTGACTTCCTGAAAATCGGTTCTCTCGTTAATCGATAGATGTTCAAGCGGCGTGAGGTCCTATCATGTTCAGCTCTTAAAAAGAACAAAAGATTGTTTGATCTAAGATTGAAGTAGCCGTAAAGGCTCAGCGAATAAAGCCCTAAAATCCCCTTAAAGTTTAAAAAATGTATTCTAATTTGTAGTTGGATTGCATTGATCATTCAGACTGGCAAAACGACCAATTTTAGCAAATTTTTCCAAGAAAAAACACTTAAGGCCATCTAGCATTCACATGTATATTTAGTATTTTCACACAAGAAAATTTCATAAAGGCCCTAAATAAAATGTAATTTATCAAATAAATAACAGGGAAAATGTTGATTGGTATGTAATGTGACAGATTTGCATCTGATATGGCGTAAAAAGAGACTAAATGTTTGAGACTATAGATGGCAGGGTATTTAATTTCCATGAAAAAATTGGTTTGCAGTCGTATTAGAATGAATTATTTTATGTTAGATATGTAAAACTCTGAAATTAGACGCCTTTTAAAATATCAACTGGCAAAAATTGTCTCCATGTGGCTGTTCAAATTTGGAAGAGATAAATCTGCAAGGGATTCAATAGGTTTGTTGCAACAACTTCAAAACACATCGTAGAATAAACTGTTAAAAATAGTTGAATAGGTAAATAATTCCAAACCACTGTGGATTTTAGCATTGGGACCGTTGAACAGATGTGGTTGAGCCACGACATTGGTCGTTGCTGAGTGGTAGAGACACGGAGATGTAAAATGATCTACAGAAAATGGCTACAGCCGATAATCTATTGTTGAAAATGTATTGAAATAAGATTCAATGAATAAAAGAAAGATGATTGACCTCCAATTAAATGGACTATCACAAGACTTGAAGGGTTTTTAATAACTTTGTCAAGTAGAAAAGATATCTTATAACAAAATTTGTCCTTAAAGATGTCAATCTTTGCTTTAAGATCGGTTTCGAGTTGAGTGTAAATAATGGGTATGATTCTATGGCTGTCACCCTGTCTGAGTTATCAGCAGTAAGGGAAGCAAAGAAATTAAATGAGTAACGTAAAGAGATCACTGTGTTAGCAGATTAAATTTTAAGAACATTTTCAAAAAATGAGCAATATTAGAGTAATATTAACACCTAAAATAAGCTAAAACATTCATCAGCAGCGCAATAGCGCTGCCTAAGTAAAGAATGATGTTGGCACAATGTATTATTTTTTTTCCATACCAGGGCACTTCGTAGCGAAAGAGTGGTCGTTGAACCTTGGAAAAGGGCTCATTCGATTGGAAATTGGAACGGCTAGTGCCCGTTTTAATAGTCGAAAGTGATTGGAAGGCAACTAACACCCCTTCCACGCCCACCATTTCCCCAGGCACATCCAATCAAAATTTTGAGATAGCCATTTTGTTCAGCGTAATTTATTTCCAGATAGATATTATGTTGTTGAGGAGAACACTCCCCCGCAGCCCTCAGGGCAACGGTTTTAAGTTATGCCCTGGGGGCATACAAGAACGATGTTGGGAGAATGTATTATTTATTATTTAGTTCCTTTAGACCAGGGTACTTTGTATCGAAGAATATGTCGTAGAAACTTCGAAAATGGCTCATTCAATTGGAAATTAGAGTGGCTTGTGCCCTTTTTAATAGTCGAAAGTGATCGGAAGGCAACTAAAACCCCTTCCACGCCCATCATTTCCCGAAACAAATCCAATCAAAATTTTGAAATAGCCATTTTGTTCAGCGTAGTTGATTTCCAGATAGAAATTATGTTTTGAGGAGGACAATCCCCCACAATCCTCAGGGCAAGCGTTGTAAGTTATGCCCTGGGGGCATATAAGGTTTTTATAGAAAGCGTTGTCGCAGAAACTTCAAAAAAGACTCATTCGTCTGTATCATGAACTTTTAGGTAAATATACAAAAAATTATAAAGAAATACTGAAAGATATTTTAATATAATTTCTCGTTCACTTTTCTTTTTTGAAATTTTGAATTTGTAAATTGTTTTCAAACCAGCTTGAAGGACTTTAAATCTATAATTGGTTCCATATACCAATAAAACACTTTGTTTTATAGCTCATGTCCGGACCAGTCTTTATTTGTTCCAGAATTGTCTTTGCTTTCATTGACCTATGGGATTTCACTAAGGAAAGAACCAATCTCATTTTGTTTGTATTTTTTGAATAGTTTCACTAGTATGCATATATTTCACAAGTTTTACCTAACATAGGGATACCATAATGATCTTATGGTAGAGGCTCCACTGTGCCGGGTAAAGGATGTAAAGCCTCGAAACCCGTTAAGGCAGGTGGTATTTCTTCTGATGAGCCCTAATGAAAGGTACTACTTGGAAATATTTCGTTAGATTTAAGGTGCTTTTGCTTGAAAATTTACAACGACTTACATTTATTGATGACGACTTTGCATGGATTTCGACATTTCGATTTGGTTGATGGTTCGGTTATACTGTTTTGTCATAGGTAATTGGATAGATGAGTAAGGTTAAAACCTCGTTCAAGCCCACATTTATCTCAATTACTGGATTAGGATGACAGTCTTTTTCTTCTTCTTCTCTCTCTCTCCTTTTTTTTTCTCGCCAAGTAATTACCTCTAAAACATTATACATACAATTACGGGCCATTAGTATAAAAAAGAACAACATTAAAACAAATAAAACTAGTAAATTGAAAGAGTCAATGAAAGCATAAAAAGAAGAAAAAGCGAACATATACAAATAAAAAGCAGTAAATTAATTAGGGTTTTTCTTAACTAAATCTGGCAGATAAGATATGTTAAAATAGTAAAGCTATAAAACAATAAGTAATAAAATAAAACAGAAGAATAGTAAATTTATAAACTTAAATATAAAGTAACTAATAACTAGTACAAAAAATGAGGTTTAAAATAACGCTATTATGTTCAGGTTCATGTGTTTGGTTTTCATTGATTTGGAACTATTGGGCAACCGACTACACGACTCGCGGAAACCCAGACACTTTATGAATTTAACACTTAATCGCCTTCGGTTTTTTATCTGTGTTTTGGTATATTACTCTCAGATTTGTAATTGACAGCCTCAGAAATACTTTGATACTAGTTCTACTGAAAATCAAAAACTTCTTGTGAAATTTCTACTCAATGTTTCTTTACTTTGAACTTCTATCTGCAGAATTTGCCACAAATTTGTAATTAAAGGAGCTCAGAAGCCTTTCGATATCTACTTGAGAATTCGCACACCATTTACGCAACATGCAACAATTTTTTTTTTTTTATTTAAGATAACCATACTGTATTCCCAATGCAAGGGGACTGGACATGGAATATTTGCAGTGTTGACCAAATAGGGTCAGAGACGAAGATGTACTAAATCTAATGCTTACCAAAGGAGGTCAAAGCTGAGATACAAGAAAAAAAGGGTAGACCTTGAAACAATTGCAACAAAAAGGATTTTATATCATTGGATAGAGAAAAATGCGATCATTAACATATCCAATTCCAGCATCGCTACCTCTAGGCAAAATGAGTCAAGTTCACCTTTAAAGTGCGGTGATGGGGGCTAAGAGCTAAAAGCTCATCCTGTGATAACACATAGAGAAATGTGCCATCAATGTGATTAATGGCGTTCCAGATGAAGGAAATAAAGGTAAAAATGATCCATCACCAATAAGAGATGGGAATTTTCGAAAATCCTTCTTTAGTGTTTAAAGTGGAAGGGGTCATTTCCAAAAACGACGTCACGTCCTATTTTAGCAAGTGAAATGTCCTTTCTAGGGTTTTCTTGGTCGTAGATACCGAAAAAGGGATAGAAAAGACCTACCATAAAATAACACACCTATGCTATTGTGTGCCATAAAAAAAGGAAAAAAAATGGAAACCGTAATAATTTAAAGAGTTTTCTGTCATTACCGGGATTGGTAAACGGTAAGAAATTTTGTTTCCGTGCTTGTAAAGTCTGCTCTCAGTGTGTGGAGAAAGAGGGGGGGGGGAAATATAAATTGTGAAGGTTTTTTTGAAGAATTGACTTTTAAGGAACTATCAGAGTCGTAGAAAAAACGGAAAGGGATATTAAAATACTCTCGAATAAATTTACCCTGTGCGGCTCAGTAATTAATCTTTCACCTTCAAAGTTAAACCAGCTAATCGAACTGATTTCTATTTACTAGTCTCCTGAATAATTTCAGAGTTTTCGAACGTCTTAAGTAAAATGATTTCTGTTCCTCAGGCGCTTATACAGAAACAAAAAGTTTGCTACACACCATCAACAAGTAGACACTGTTCAGTAGAAACAAGTTCGTCTAGTTCTTGCTGATAATATGGATCATGCTATTTGTACTTTCGGTGGCTGGGGTAATTTCCATGGCTTAGCTATTATTACAGCACCAACTCCAGCTTTAATAAAAAAAAAGAATTTGGGTTTTCTGAGGCTAGAGCTAGCAGCAGCTAATATAATCTGATGCTATGCAATTCCGTCATTAAGTTATAAAGAAAATAGCGCAACTCTTTCCACGATAAAATATGGGAATTTCCTACCAATCCAAAACTTTTGCCCTTATCGTAAGCTTGACTTGTGATAGATTGCTTCTTGGTATCTAAAGTTCCACGGCATGCTTATAATGGGTTCGTGCAAGTAATATTTAGAAAACTAGCTGCAAAAGCAGGTAGTTTCGCCGTATTTTCGCTCGTATTTTCGCCGATGATTGATCTTTCTTCAAAAGTGCGAGTCCTGCTTGTATTCATCCTTGATTTTTGTGACCGAGCTAAGGGAGAAATCGAATATCAACGAGGAAAGCAGTAATCCATGGTTTGTGTGGGCGTATGATCATACCTTGGGAACTCTAAATCTTCCTATTCAAGGTTAGGAGTTTGTAAAAATAGACCCATTGTAAGCTTTGTATGAAGGACTCATGAAATTTAGGTAATGCTAGCAAGATGTCTGTAAATTTAGAGTTCTAAAAAATCGAAAAACATTAGGCTGATGGAAACAAAAAGTCAAGCTTCGGATGGAGTACCACGTCAGGGTTGACATAATTTTTCAGACCCTAAGGGCAGTCTGTTTGAAGAACATCTTGACGTAGTACAAAGCATGCTTCAACAGGCCAAAAGCATGCTGTAGCAGGCCATAACTAGTATGTAAAAATCACGGGAATTTATCCTCATAAAATGGACAGCTTTCTATTTGTCTCCTGGAATTAACAGATTTTTCACTGACTATGACCTTCCTACGATAAAGTACACAGAAAGAAAGTGGGCTTGGTTGTCAGCTGACCTGGTTACAGGAAAGGAATTTATAAGGAGTCTCAAAACATTTGAAAGCCTTTCTGGTGGAGGCAGAATGACAAAACTTCTGTTAAATCCTTAGGCTATGTTGCGTCATTCTTGCACAGAAGTAAACTATCTCACGCATGATTTTACAGAAAAAAAAATACGGGACTAGTGAATTACACGAGAACGAGGGGCTCTCGAGCCAAGAAAGGGACCACAAGGACACATTGCTTGAATTAAAAAAGTCAAATCTATTCGAAGATTGTGAAGGACTAAGAAATTTACGGAATGGAATAGTGGATCCCTTACAATCAAACACGGTGGAAGGTATCCAAGAGGGAACAGCGATTCTTGAAAATATGTTTGACATGTCAGTAAGAGATTTGGTTTACAGAAAAAAATTACACGTAATCCTCATGACAGCCAACATAGTTGGCTCACTGGACATCAAGCACCTAGATCCTTTCCTAATCTTCCAGAGGTTTTTGGTTATTGCAAAACGTTCAAGCATACCAGAAACAGAATGCTTCAAACACAAACTATGTATTTCTATGTATTTCCAGTTCCTTCGTCAGTCTTTGACGACGGTAGGCTGATTAAGAGATTGAACAAGTCTGATCTTAAAAAAGCTTTTTTTAAAGCTTGAGAAGCTGCTTACTGCTGATACATCTCCTCAGATGCCCCAGGACGACTTTTTATGTAACAAATATATGCGTCTGCATGCTCGGCGAAAGATTACGTAAAAGAGGTATCGAGGTTATCTTTGCAGACAACAACGTGCATGTGAAGATCGTTAAAATTGCTGTTGAGAACTCTAATATTCTTCCTATTGTGGTAGTTGAGAATGATACAGACTTACTCTTTCTTTTACTGTTCTGTGTCAATTGCAGTTATAGCAATACGTATTATTCTCCAGAAGTGAAACAAGGTGGTACAGGTATTTCGAAGGGCGTATATGATAGAAAAATTACTTGGGAATAGAGTTCTGCAAATTCATGTTTCAGAGGCAACGCTATGGCGTTGCCTATAGTAAAGGCCATACGGCTCCAACATTTTATTATTTTTTCCCAGAGGTGCTTTATATGGAAGGGGTCGTCGTATTAACTTCAAAGGGAGCCCAATCGATTGGAAATCGAGAGTTCTAGTGCCCTTTTTAAGGGTCACAATTTGATTGGAAGGCAACTAACAACCCTTCCACGCTCACCATTTCACCAAACACATCCAATCAAAACTTCGAGATGGCTATTTTATTCTACATAGTTGATTACTAGACAGAACATATTTTTTTGAGGAGGACACATCCCCACAGCCCTCAGGGCAGGAGTTGTAAATTATGCCCTGGGGGCATATAAGGTTCTTATAGAAAGTGTTATCGTAGAAGCTTCAAAATGGGCTTTTTCGATTGGAAATTCAAAGGACTAGTGCCCTTTTAAATAGTCGAAAGTGATTGGAGGGCAACTAACCCCCTCTCATGCCCACCTTTTCCCCAAACACATCCAATCAAAATTTGAGATAGCCATTTTGTTCAACGTAGTTAAAAAATCTGGAAATTAGGTCTTCGGGGAGGACAACGCCCTACAGCCCTTAAGGCAAGTGTTGTAAATTATGCCCTGGGGGCATACAAGGTTTATATAGAAAGCTTTGTTTTAGAAACTTCGAAAAGGGCTCTTTCGATTGGAAATTTAAATGGCTAGTGCCCTTTTTAATAGTCGAAAGTGATTGGAAAACAACTAACGCCCCTTCCATGCCCATCCTTTCCCCCAAAATATCCAATCAAAATCTTGAGATAGCCATATTGTTCAACGTAGTTGAAAGTTCTGGAAATTATATCTTTGAGCAGGACACTCCCCCCACAGTCTTCAGGGCAAGGGTTATAAGTTATGCCCTGGGGGCACATATGGTTCTTACGGAAGGAGTGTGCATATAAACTTCAGAGAGGGCTCATTTAATTGGAAATTGGAATTTCTAGTTCACTCTTTAAGCGTTAAAATATATCGGAGGGTAACCAGCCCTCCCGCACCGCACTCTTTTTATCAAATGCATCCGATAAATATTTTGAGATAGCTATTTTGTTAAAAATAGTTTAAAGGTCATATAACAAAACTCCGGTGTCGACACAACCCCGAGGGCCCAGGGGCAGGCATTCTAAGTTATGCCCTTGGGGCAGAAATGTGTCTTATGGAAGGGATGCCTGTATAAACTTCAAAGAGGGCTCATTTGATAGGAAATTGAAAGTTCTAGTTCACTTTTTAAGAGTCAAAAGAGATTGGAGGGCACCTCCCCCCCCCCCCTTCCACGCCCTTTTTTCTTCAAACCCATCCGATAAGAACTTTGATATAGTAATTTTTTTTAAAAATAGTTCAAAGGCCCCCCACACACCGCCGGTTTTCCCCCAACCTATCTGATACAAAATTTTAGATAGCCAATTTTTTTTAAATAGTTCAAAGGTTAGATAAAAAAAAACCGGTGTCGACACAACCCCCCAGGGCCCAGGGACAGGCGTTGCAAGTTATGCCCTGGGAGCATATATGGTTCGTATGGAAAAGATGCTCGTATGAACTTCAGAGAGGGCTGATTTGAATGGAAATTGAAAGTTCTGGTTCAATTTTTATGAGTCAAAAGAGATCAGAGGGCCCCTAATCCCCCCACGCCCTTTTTCCCCAAACCTATCCGATACAAATTTTGAGATAGCCATTTTTAAAATCAGTTCAAAGGTCAGATAACAAAAACTCCGATGTCGAAAAAAACCCCCAGGGCCCGGGGGCAGGCATTGTAAGCTATGTCCGTGTAACGTTCTTATGAAAGGGATGCTCGTATAAACTTGAGAGAGGGTTAATTTGAATGGAAATTAAAAGTTCTAGCTCATTTTCTCAGAGTTAAAAAAAATTGGAAGGCAGCTTGGCCTTCCTGCCTTCCACGCCTTTGGTTTTATCAGATGGATAAACCCATCCGATAAAAATTTAAGGTGACCATTATGTTAAAAATAGTTCAAACATCAGATATTCAAACTGCGGGGTCGACACAAACCCCAGGGCCTAGGGACAGGCGTTGTAAGTTATACTCTGGGGGTATATATGGTTCTAATAGAAGGATACTCGTATAAACTTCAGAGAGGGCTCATTTGATAAAAAAATATAAAGTTCTAGTTCACTTTTAAAGAGTCAAAAGAGACCGAAGGGCAATAAGCCCCCCCATCTCCCCGCCCTTTTCCCCCAAACCCATCCAATAAAAATTTTGGTATAGCTATTTTGTTAAAAATAGTTCAAACATCACATAATAAAAACTCTGAGGTTGACACAAACCCATTTTTTTCATTTTGATATTGTTACTTTGATACCTTTTTGCAATCAAAAATGAAGAAAAATTAATTTAAAAAAAAACTTTCCGAAAAACAAGTTTTTCAAAGAAAAGTAAAGGCCATTTTGAACTTAAGCTCAGCAGATACAAATACCTGTTAAAATTCAAACTCAAAACGACCGGAAATTAAATAAACAATCATAGCAAATAACATACCGTAAGTAATAATATAGATGAATAAATAAACCTGAAAGCGATTAATGCTTAGATTGGATATGAAAATCAAGCTTAAAACGAAAAAAAATATTTTGCTATTGAAGTATAAATGAAACTTAAGGCGAACAGAAATTAAATAAACAATCAATGCAAACAATCATACAAGTAATATATGACTTAATACTTTCCGTGTCGCTATACCCCTTTGATAGGGAGTAC
Source organism: Artemia sp. Kazakhstan ARC1039 (assembly GCA_029168905.1). Classification (NCBI taxonomy): domain Eukaryota; kingdom Metazoa; phylum Arthropoda; class Branchiopoda; order Anostraca; family Artemiidae; genus Artemia; species Artemia sp. Kazakhstan ARC1039. Next base: position 8,211 of record JAQQPU010006321.1, on the reverse strand, counting down.
GTAGTCCCTGAGTCGCAAGTTCAAGGTCAGGGGGGAAAACCAAGAAATGTTTTTGTCAACAGAGACCTTGGGAAAAACCCTAGTTACATAACAAACCCAATTACTTAGCTTGTTTGCTGGTTTTGGGAAAATCCAATTCACTTGGGCAATAGGTATTGTGATTGGTTAATTTTTTCTTGATATGAAACTGGGACTTCGGGGGGAAACCATGACTTTCTGAAATGAACATATAAAGTGAGAAATCAATAATAATATTATTATTAGTTTGACAATACTCGACTGGTGCAGAATAGTTAAGTGAATAAATTATGTCTGAGAAAAGAAATTTGGATTATAGTGATTCTATGGAATGGGTAAGTGTTCTTTTTTATTATTATTCTTAGTGAATATATGTGGAAGAGAGATAGTCTTATTAAAATATATATTTATAAATTTCATAGCTATTGAATTAT
>JAQQPU010006320.1:25598-43150 GCA_029168905.1 Artemia sp. Kazakhstan ARC1039 | reverse complement strand
TGTGTGTGTGTGTGTGTGTAAGTTTTTGTGTGTGTGTGTGTGTAAGTTTTGGCGTGTGTGTATAAGTTTTCGTGTGTGTGTGTGTAAGTTTTCGTGTGTGTGTGTAAGTTTTTGTGTGTGTGTGTGTAAGGTTTTGTGTGTGTGTGTAAGTTTTTGTGTGCATATATGGGGACCGGGGGAGGGCCTTTGGGACCCAGGGAGGGCGTTTGGGGATCCGGGGGCCCTTGAGGATTGGGTGGTCTTTTGGGAGCCCAGTGGACCTTTGGGGACCGGGGGAGGACCTTTGGGGACCCGGGGGATCCGGGAGCCCTTGAGGATTGAGTGGTCTTTTGGGAGCCCGGGGGACCTTTGGGGACCGGGGGAGGGCCTTTGGGAGCCCAGTGGACCTTTGGGGACCGGGGGAGGACCTTTGGGGGCCCGGGGGACCCTTGGGGGCCGGTTGGTCCTTTAGGAGCCCGGGGGACCTTTGAGGACCAGGGGAGGGCCTTTGGAGGTCTGAGGAGGGCGTTTGGGGGATAACATTTCGAAATTTTTACTTTTTAGTTTACTTTTTTTGCGGCGCGTCCCTGCGGAGCTTTCCTGCGGTGCCTCCCTTCGGCGCATCCCCTGCGGCGCTTTCCTGACCCGCGGCGCATCCCTGCGGCACATCCTGCGGCGCTTTCCTGGCCCACGGCGCATCCCGGCGGCGCTTCTCTGGTCCGGTTGGTCCTTTGGGAGCCCGGGGGAGGGCCTTTGGGGCACAGGGAGGGCCTTTGGGGGTCTGAGGAGGGCGTTTGGGGGATAACATTTCGAAATTTTTATTTTTTAGTTTATTTTTTGCGGCGCATTCCCTGCGGCGCATCCTGCGGCGCTTTCCTGCGGTGCCTCCCCGCGGCGCATCCCCTGCGGCTTTTTCCTGACCTGCGGCGCATCCCTGCGGCACATCCTGCGGCGCTTTCCTGGCCCACGGCGCATCCCGGTGGCGCTTCTCTGGTCCGGGGGACCTTTGGGGGCCGGGGGGCCGTTGGGGCACAGGGAGGGCGGTTGGGGCGCAGGGGGGGCGTTTGGTGGGGGGGGGGGGGGTTGGGGGCCTGGGGGACATTTGGGGACCGGTGGAGGGCCTTTGGGACCCCGTTGGTCCTTTGGGAGCTCGATGGGCCTTTGGGGGGCCCGGGGATGGCCTTTGGGGGTCTGAGTGGGCCTTTGGGGGCTCCGGTGGCCCTTTGGGAGCTTGGGGGGCCTTTGAGGACCGGGGGCTTCCTTCGGGGTTGGGGTAGGAGGATTGGAACCCTTTGGGGTTGGGTTAGAGGACCTCACAACACTGTTCAAATGAAAACTTGTGTATTATAACGACCACATAGTTTCACCATTAAATTCTCTTCTAAAATCTCTTCAAAAATCATCTTTTAAAATGTCTCTAACTGTTTCGCCGAAATAGTTCCAAAACCTGTCTAAAACAGTTTCGCCCAAATAATCCCTAAACGTAATTCAGCGTGTTCCTTTTGTTTTTGGCATCTCTGCGCTAATGCATTTCAAATTAATAAGAAACCTGATTCCCGCGCTAAAATAATTCATCGCTAAGATGTTTCTTGGAGAATTGTTTCCATGGCCTTTGGTTATTAATATCCTTTGGAGTTCGACCAAAAGAGTTGTTTCCGAGGCAATGACATTAATGACTTGGATCTATTCCTGGAGAATCGTTTCTAGGCGAAAATTTTTAAAGTCTGACAGATGATGTCATTGGTTGATTGATCTGTCAAGAAAGGGGAATTAATTTGTTGTTTCTAAGGGGAATTATTGATTCACGATAGGTGAATTGAGGTCGACAGCACAGGTGTTCCAAGGTCGATGTTGTTGTTGTTGTAAGTGCACGCTCTCAGCAAATGTCAAGGTCGATGTTGTTGTTGTTGACACACTTGGAAAAAGAGGTCATTGACCCCATTAACAACGTGTTCTCCCTAATGACTCTATACCCTTATTTGGAGCCCCGTCAGTATTCTATGCCCATATAAGGAGTCCCGTTCGGACTCAATAAGGCCCTTCTACTCGTATAAGATAAATAGTTAATAAGGGAAATTTATCTTTCATCTCTCTTAAAAATTAGTTTTTCATCTCCTTTCATTTAGACTAAGCCTGAATAAGGGTGCTGAGGGGAGGTGGGTGGGTGATACCTCCCTGCTTTGAAATTCTGTAGTAAAAATAGCATTAAGGGCTTATTTAACAAAACTACTCTTAACCGAAAATTTTGACTAAATATTCAAATTTCGTCCAAAATTTTAATTGCAATCCAACATTTTGACTTTCAAGCAAGAAAACTCAGAGAGTTTGGCGCTTCTTATCAATTCGCATTTCGATCTTTACGCTAAAGTCTGAATTTTTGTCCCAATTCATTAAGAACGACATCTGAAACATAATTTCCGCTGAATTGGAATCATAATTTTTTCCGAGCAAAAATTGATCTTGTGTAGTGAACTCTAAAAGGTTAGATTCTTGTTTTTTTTTTGCACTGAGGACGATTTGGCGGAGGTCCTTGTCGAAATATTTGCTGGTTCTTCGTCTTCATATTTTACCACTGGCTGACAAAATCCTCGTTTTCTCACCCTTTTTTGGTTTTATTTATCATTCGTTATTTCCTTTCCTCTCTTAGCTTCATACAACCGGTTTTTTTTTTTTTTTTTTTTTTTTTTTTTAAACTAAATTCCTCACAGCAATGAAGGTACGACTCACAGCGTTCCCATTCCAATTGGCGCCTGTCTAGTTGTGAGACAAGGTATTTGTACCAAATGTTTTCAGTAGTTTCGGCTGCAATAATTTGCGATATGAATTTCGGCAGTGTTTTCTGCAGAGAATCAGCAGCGTCTTTTGCTGTGGGATTTTCGTCCGTGGCTCTTGTTGCCAAGTTTTGGTGGAGTTTTGAGTAAGTTTTTGCAAAGATTAGCTCTTGCATTCACCACTAGGTCGGTGCGGAGGGGTCGCTAGCCAAAATTTTTTTTTTCTTTTCGGGAGGAGTGGGAGGGGGTGGGAATGGATTATACCGACCTGATGGTCATCTTTACCGACTGAATGATCATCTTTACCAACGGATTTAGGCGATATTACTATTACAGTTACTTCATTTTTTTTCCCCACTAAGACTGGCATCTTTTTCATCGAATTTACGTTATATATTTCTACCAGCCTAAATAACAAACATTGTGACCTTTAACCTGGTTTTGCAATCAAATACGAAGTAAATAGAAAATTGAAACTCCCTTTCAATTAGTTAAAGCTAAGCTTGGCAAAAAATGGGCCTTTTCATAAGAAAACTCACAAAAATAGCAAACAATGTGACCTTTTATCTAGTAAAACAAAAAAGAGATGTGAGCCAGTATAATACTGGTGCTTCACGCCACTGATTTACGGACCCAAACTTTTTCACTGACTGGCTGAAAACATTAAAGGAGGACGCCCCTCATACGTGACGTCCTTGGGCTGATAGTAAGATTGACTTGGAATAGGTTAAAATTAGTTACGTTTGACTCCCATCTTATGATGAATGGCCTAAGCTCATTTCCTAGCAAACTTGTGCTGTTTTTTTTTTTTTTTTTTTTTTTTTTTTTTTTTTTTTTTTTTTTTTTTGTGCTGTGATTTTAGTACCTCTACTTTTAATCTACTTTTTTTCTACTTTTTTTTATAAAGTTTTTTTTATTGTTAAAAAAAGATGTGAGACAGAGTGAAACTTAAACGTAAAGAGCGAGGCGTTAAGGAGGGGACCGCCCCTTTCATATACGGAATAATTTCTGTTCGTTTTAAGTTTTAATGTCGCTCCTTACTTTCAGTTAAAAAATGCTTGTTTTTTTTATTTAATTTCTGAACGTTTTTGAATTAATGCAGCTTTGATTTTGGCCCACCGTACATGAATAATTAAAACAAAATTTGCATATTAATTTTACTTTCTTTGGCTAAATAGCTTTCTCGAAATTTTGTTCTGACGTAACTTACGTATTGACATACGTAACGAAATTCTGTATTCGTATGTATGTTCGTATATTATTCGTATGTTATTAGGGAGCTCGCCCCCCTAGTCAATACCTCACTCTTTACACTAAAGTTCGAATTTTGTTCGAATCACAAACCCCTGATTCACAAAGGCTGGTTAATTAGAATTGATCTCTTTTCAAAGTAATAAAAAAAAACTTTAGCGTAAAGAGCGAAGTATTAACTAGGGGGAGAACCCCCTTATATACGTAATTATTTCTGTTCGTTTTAAGTTTTAATGTTGCTCCATACTTTCACTTGAATAAACTTGTTTTTTTTTTAATTTAATTTCTGATCGTTTTTAAATAATGCTGGGAAATCTGGCGTCCCCTTCATAGAAATGTCCATTCCCCCAAGGAAACATCCTCCATGGAAAGATTCTCCTCCGTAACTCCTTCCTCCGACCCCCCCCTCCTCAGAAAAAATCCTTCCTGAATCGTCTGTATACTTCCCATTAACCAATCCTATATGTAAACAATGGACAAAGCTCATAACTTGCAGCCCTTCTCCCGGGAAATCCGGGGCATTAAGTTATCCTCAAAGACATATTTATTAGATTTTCGACTATGCTGAACACAATGGCTATCTCAAAATTTTGATTGGGTGACTTTTTGAGAAAAATGAGCGTGGGAGGAGGCCAAATTTTTTTGGTCACTTAAAAAGTGCACTAGAACTTTTAATTTTCCATTCGATTGAGTCCTCTCACGATATTTTAGGACTACTGGATCGATACGATCACCCTGAAAAAAAAACACAAAAAAAAAAACAACAAATAAACACGCATCCGTGATATTTCTTCTGGCAAAAAATACAAAATTCCACATTTTTGCAGATAGGAGCTTGAAACTTCTATAGTAGGGTTCTCTGATACGCTGAATCTGATGGTGTGATTTTCATTATTATTCTATGACTTTTAGGAGTTGTTTCCCCCTTTTTTCAAAAATAAGGCAAATTTTCTCAGGCGCTTGACTTTTGATGGGTATAATTAAAATTGATAAAACATATATTTGAAATCAGCATAATAACCAAATTCTTGTTTTTTAGAGTTTCGGTTACTATTGAGCTGGCTCCTTACTTACAGTTCGTTACCACGAACTGTTTGACAACCAAAACTCATTTCCTAGCTTGTTTTTGCTAATTTGATTTTCATTCTTTTAGCAGTGATTTCAATGCTTAATCACTTCAAGTCATACCGTTTTAGGGAACACACTTGTAATCTGTGTGGAATCCGTTATAGAAGAAAACAAGCTTTGGAGAGGCACCTGGCGACTACGACCCATGATTATTCCTGTTCTGTATGTGGTGCAAAATTCTTAAAAGAAAAGCTAAGAAGAGAGCACTTGAAGAAAGTTCATGACACGGAGGATGATGCCAAGCGATGTCCTATCTGCTTTAAGGTTTTCAAAACCAAGTATGACTTTGAATAATTATATCATCTTTGTCTTGGTTGGAAACAGGAAGCACAAATTCAATGACAAATTTAGCATTCTCTTTTTAAGCTTAGAAAATTGAAAAAAGAGTATGGTTGAAATTGATGATTCTCTTACCCTTTGTCACAGACTGTATTCGTCTTCAGTCCAGGCTTGTTATAGCTTGAATATACCTATATATTTGGCTGCGGGAACTTTGGAAGTGCTGCTCAATTTATGGAAAAGTGGCTAAATAAATGCCTTAAATTAATATCGGGATTTACTACAGCTCCTTGGACTTGTAAATGCATGGTTCAAACTAGGTGAAGTTTTTTGAATAATAAACAGTAAATACTAGTACTATTAGTAACAACTGATAGCATCATCAAGTCGCATGAGGTCAAAACAGCTACGCATGCTCCTCCGCACGCTCACGCCACGGACAAACTAAGTGCCTTTTTTCTGCTAAAAGGTTGGCAATGAGTTGAGTATGACTATCTCTTCACCAAGATAGGCACTAGGTGGGCTGGCAGAATTAAGTCAATAAAACCTGGCCATATTTATGATGCTGAGTGTCTCTGCTAAATAGAAAAGCGGTTCCTGGCTTAGGAATTTCGGAAATATTGGTATGTTGAGGAGATGTGCTTATTATTAAAAACTTAAAATTGAAACTTGGAAGATTTTCGTTAAAATAAGAGTTCATAAAAAAGAAAACATGGATGGTATTACAAGCATAAAATATAGATAAACAACCTAATTGCTATAGCTAAAACAATATCCCTCGAAGAAATTGTTCAAAGTTAAAATAAATGGTTTCGTTTGATATTAAAAATATGGTTGGCGTTAATATTTGTAAAAATAAGATTTTCGCCAACAAAACTAAAAACGGTAGAAAAGAGTGCGAACTACTGTTAAATATTACTAAACAATCTTATTCCTGAATAAGAAAGTGACATCTGGCTTAGTTACTAACTAGACTAAACGGATGCTGATTGGATGCATTTAATGGCTTCATTAAAATCATCTTTTTTCATAGAAAGAAAAGGTTTATTCACAAAAAAAAAAAAAAAAAAAAACCTGAAGCAAAACTTCTTTAGGTAACTGAACTAGGCATAAATGTAAATCAACTTATGAAAGGTGACGGCAATCGTCCAGCAAAAGATGAAAAAACAATTACAAAGAAAAACAAAGGAATAAAGGCCGTCCGAGACCTCCCATCATCAATCCATCAATCCAATCCAAAAATACAGTAGTTTCATTAATTTAATAATACAAAGAAACAAGAAAATACATCACCGACCTTTTTCTTCAACCCTAAAACAACCTCTGCAACCCCTACAATAATCCGCAACCTCTACAATAATCCGTCGTAAATTCAGCAACCTCTACAATAATCCGTCGCAAACTGTTCCAGGCACTAGCTCAAACATGACACACATAGAGCTGTGATCGAGTAGTACCTATTCTAGAACTTGTAAACTGACTTTTGTATTATAGTCTTAAACTTTTGAAACAGTCAAAAAACGATGGCTAAAGCACTTGGTTAACAAATTATATTGGTACTTAAGCAATTTAATTTGGTGTTTGATTCTGTTTAGTTTGAATCGGTGATATTTAGAATCAATGTATATTTTTCCATGACGATGGTTATGGCTGTGATTTTCATGTTTTATATGTTTAGTGTACTATTATGACAAAACTGCCGCTGATCGACATGGTGTTTTTATGGGGTTTGAAAATAAAATCGTTATTATTATTATCATTATTATTATTATAAACATAAATGGAGCCTTATAAAATTTCTCCAGGCTGAAATGGGCCATATCTTAAGTTCAATATACTTTGGCCTCACTAAAGAAATATATCTTCACCAGCCAGCGCTCTAACCGCTTTATTCTGATGCTCTCTCAACGGATGCAGATGAACTATGAACGTAGATGATCATAAGTATACTAGCTATGTATGCACAAGAGAGAAATAAAGTGTCCTTAGGATATTAACCGGGAAAATGTGGTTTATTTTTCTTATCATTCCGATGGTACAAGCAATATTGGCTGAAATGTGAAGGTCATGACTCTTAAAGCTGAAGTATTTGTCCAGTACTACTCCAAGAAACTTGACTGTCCTAGCACGCATGAAGACGTTTCCACTTAGTTGTAACTGCTCAATCCAAGTATAAGAATTAGGGCTTCTATCATTTATTATCAAAGAGCTTTTCTTGTGGTTCAACTTCAGCTTGTCGAGTCTTATCAATTTTGCAGTGCCTTTATCACTATCAATTTTAAAGATTGATATCTTTATTACCCTGTTACTTTTAAAAAGATTGAGCAGCTCTTTATCCATCCTAGGAGCCACTGTGTAATGGGTATCATCTGCAAAGATCGGTAAAATAACCTTAAAAATAAAAACTTACCTAGCTGATAGACCAAAGCATACCAGACACTTGCGTAAATCATTGACAAATGACATACCTCAAAAACTATAGGGGCCCTGAGCAGATTCTTAGGGAATGCCACATTTTATACTTTGTCATTTGATTTAAAATCCACTATTTTAACGCACTGGGTCCGTTCATTCAGAAATGATCTCAAATAACTGTCATAAATCACCCCGAATACTACACTTCTCCAACTTTTTCGCCAATATACAGTCGAAGGTTTTCTTTATATTTTGGAATGCTGAAGATAACTTTAAGACCAGGTTCTAAGGCATCATTGATAAACGCTGTTAAAAATAGAATAGCTTGCTCGGTTGATATAGCGTTCCTGAAGCCAAATTGAATAGAACGGAAAGATGATCTTGATTCAAGGAACTGTACAATTCGCTCATATATTGGCTTTTCAATTACTCTAGATATAAAAGGTGGCACCGACATCGGCCTGTAATTACCCAGATTTTCCGTGTCACCACTTTTGAACAAAGCTTTCACCAGGTTTCATTACTTCGGGAAGTATTGATACTAGTAATTCTTTTAAGGGGAGGAGTTTGGTCACTGAGCAATCCACCTTATTTGTTTTCGTAAAGAGCATTGATAAATTAAAATGGGAGGCCAAAAAAATCGGATTATTTTGGTCGCTTCTGATATTAAGGGGTTCCGGCGATGTTAAAGTTGATTTTATCATTTGACAAAAATACCTTATCCCCAGAAAGTACTAAATTGAGTTCCAATGCTTGCTAATCAGAGCAAGCATATATATGCGTCTGCATTTGCAGATGTTTTACATATCTATATGCAAAAGCCACAGCTCATTTGAAAATGGTTTAAACTGACTAGTAAAAGAACGCCAACGTTAACTTTAGGTCAGAGAACAGTTTTTTTTATGCGAAAACGTCCGCTTTTCTTCGGGTTGCATGATCAGAATTTCGTTAGATTTTGTCAAGTGCTGCAATTTCACGCGTCATGACCGTTCAGTTGAAATATCTTAACTGAGGTGTTAATCAGTGAATTAGCTAAAAAAGGCTTTCTAATCAACGCCATATTTCTGGTATTGTTGATTACAACATCAACAAATTGTCAATTTTTCCAACAAATACCTACATACATGATTAAACCATGTATCAATTGATCATTGATAATAAAAATAAATAATTGATAATAAAAAGGGATATAATGGATTTAATATGAAAGTTCTGCTGTTTTACTGCACCTTTTTTAGTGATGTAATTTGCGCCAGAAGTCTGCGAATTCAGGGTAATTGATGTTTTTTCTGATGTAAAAAACTTTTAGAAGTATCTGTAATGCCTTTACTGTAGAAATACAAAGCTTCCACTCATCAAAAAAAAGAAAAAGAGAAAGCAGCGGAGGAAAGCAAAGTTGAGTAGTAGACAAATAAGAATGAAAAATATAAATTTAAGAATTGTCATTTTAGCACTCAGCCATGGGCTTATCAAACTGACTTAGTTGTTGTTATCAAACTCAATTCAATTCAAACTTTTTATTTCCTCCAAATACGAAGAGTAGAAAAAATAAATAAAAATAACCGATAATCAACAGGCCATAAAATTATTTTAAACTATATAACAACAAGTAAGCAAAGGCCTTCAATCAAAATTACCACACAAATTAACACTTCATTCAATAGATAATAAATTAACACTTAAAATTAACACTTCACAAATTAACACTTCATTCAAAAATTAAATAAAATAAAATAAATTAAGCTTCGTGCGCAGCTCTATATAAATTATGAGAAAAAACATTTAATTTGGATAAAAATATCTTTTGCCTTTTCTCCAAAACATCAACAGGGTTTTTTATTTTATATGTATTCATTAAAAAAGTATTTGATTCAGATTTAGAAAAGCGGCAAAGGAACTTAGCAAAATTTTAAAATGTGGTTTTTACATGCGCAATATTACTAATTCTAAAAACGGGAGAATTTTTGAAAAAACTAAAATTTGAGGCAAAGCGACTGTATTATATACCCGAGCCAGTGATTTCCGAGAAAGAACATCGCGAAGACAAATTACTGCCCCGAAACTAGACGCTATTCTACTTTTAACTGCTTTAGAAATAGAAGCACGGCATAGAGCTAAAGTTAGTCCATAAGGCACACCAAGATATAAAAAAGATTCCAAAGGTTTTAAAATACTATCATAAATAAGAACAGAAATTTCTGAATTAACGAGATCATTAGCCTTAGGACCAAGAATTAAAAACTGACACTTTTCAGGGCAAAAACGAAGTCCATGCTCACTAAAAACCTTTGCTAAAAAATCTACATTTTGTTGAAGTGACTGAAGCGATCGACTCAAAAGGAGTAAATCCTCTGCGTAAGCAATCCACGACAGAACAACCTTTACCATAAATAAAAGTCAACTGAATTTGATCAAATAGCCCCGAAACAGTAATATTGAAAATCAAAGGAGAAATAATGCTTCCTTGTCTCAGCCCCCTACATAACTTAACATTATAATCACTAAACTGATTCTTCCACTTAATACGAATACGAGAGGAGCCATACCACTTTTTTAAAACCAAAACTACTGGTAGTGGGACATTATTCTTCAGAAGCGCAGTCATAGCCCAAGAGTGGATAATTGAATCATACGCCGCCGCGAAATCTAACGCAAGTGTATAAACTCTATCCCATTGCTTACAAAAGGATATTATTCTTGAAAGGAGGATATGAGCAACATCTTAGACCCTTGCAGAACCCAATTTGATTCAGGCCTCGGTTACAAGACTCCAAATACTTTAATAAAACTAACTCAAAAACTTTGCGAATCTGGCACGAAACCATAATCGGGCTGTAATCAGAACTTCGATTCGTAATTACTCCTTTTTTTGAAAGGGGTGAAGTGGTAGCACGAGAAAAGCTAGTTGGAAGAACTCCAGAAGAAAGAATAGTATTAAAAAGAGTAGCGAGGAGAAGGATTGCTTTGGGGGATGCCCATTTTATATGGTTTGAATGTATACCATCATGATCAAAAGAATGCTTACTTTTTAGAGCTTTAATTGCTACCGTTACATCTTCAACAGAAACAGATATTTTACTATTTGGGCGGGGCTTTGAAATTTTTTCCGATAATAAAGAGTCAAGCCGTGATTCAACTGCCACATCACCGGATGAAAAAACATGATTATAATGAGTTATCCAATCATCTAGTTTCAGAGAACTATTAGAATCTGGTGAACAATTATTATTACGACGTTTAGAATTAACCAAACTCCAAAGCTCATTCTTATCACTAGTAATGCTTGAACCAATTTCATCTTTTATAATTTCATTATGCAAACGCAACTCAGCCCGAAAAACGCGTTTGGTTAATTTCATTCCATCATAAAATGGTCCAGATCGCGGTTTTCCCGCGCAATTCCAAAGGTAACAAGCTTGAGATGCATTCTTTTGGCTTTGCTTTAAAATCAGGTTAAGGTTCCTAACCTAAAACACGAGATCCACGACGGAAAGAATCAGTCCTAAATGCTTTATTAGCCCCGACTTTTAAACTATGAACAATTTCAAGGTAAAATAGATCAATATCAATTTGATCAACATCCTTAGAATAATTTACAATTATTTTAGCTAAAAGTGCATCTGATTCTTCATGATATTTGCACATTTTTTCCCGATCCCAGATCATTTTATTTACAATTTGACTAGAACGATGGATAATTTTAAAAGATGGAATTTGAATATTTAAATGAAAAGAAAGGTAAAAATGGTCACTAATAGGCATATCCAATCCAACATGAACAGGCTGTGGTAATAACGCTGCATTTGAAACAAGCACATGTTCTAGATTAGAGCAAGAACCAGAATTATGGACATACGTAAAATCCACATCTTTTGAAACTATAGTAAAAACCGAAAACAAAGATAAAAGACCGGAGGAGCGGACATCAGAGATAGCAATGTTGGAGTTAAAATCCCCGCAAATAAGCCACTGGAAATCTGATTGAACTTTCGCCACAAATCGCGATAATTCGAAACATGCAAAATTGAAATCAAAATCCGAATCAATAGTATGATAACTTGTTTGTAAATAGCACGAACAAACAATAATCCCTGGGATTCGAACAGCAACAAAATAACGATTAACGGCAAACACTGAAACTGGAATATTCTCTCGAATAAAAATGCAAACGCCTCCTGATGGGCGTCCACCTGTAGGTGTAGCTGGAGATATAAAACACTTAAACTGCTGCGGCAGGCTCGAAAGAAGACTAGTAGAGTGGTCCAGAAGGCGATGCTCTTGTAGACACAAAATATCCAGATCGCGCAGCATAGACTGCAATACATTTTGTTTGTCACCAAAACCATTCAGATTCAGAGATATAATCTTTGTACTAATCATTTTTTATTCTTTGCAACTTTTTCTGTTAACCGTTTGCAGCGAAAGCTAAATCCAGTATGCTCATGAGATCCACAATGGAAGCAACAAGGTTCATTCTGGCAAAGGGTTGTTCCTAGAATGAGAGTGTCCACTACCAAGGCACTTGAGACAACGTTCCACGCTAGAGCAGCCCGACGATATATGCTCTAGCGACCCGCATTTGTAGCACATTCGCGGTAAAAACTTATAATCAGTAAGCCGGAAATGTTCGTAGCCAATGTGAATCCCATGCCGCAAATAATGAGATTTGGCCGTCGCCGAACGGAAGTGTACACGATATGATTTCGAAACACCGATGCGCTGTATCTCTTTGATACCTTGGTTAGAAGCACACACACTCTCTGGATTGATCGGGAAGTCCACTCGTGATAATAAACCGACAATTCTCGATTTGCGAACCTCAGTTTTACCGACCTTTTCATTCAAACAGGCTTTCAATTTTTCGGCGTTTTCTCTTTTCGTATGAATGACCATTTCTGTTGCTGGGATCCTGATTCCTTAGAAAGTGAAATCCGCACTATACAATCAGCTCCATCCAACAATTTCAGAAAAGCTTCACGCTTTAAGGGATCATCACAATCTTGTGGTGGTGAATCTACTACAAGACCCACTGTTTCTGACTCGTTATTCAGCGGAGGCCAGGATTTATCATTGAGTTTTCTTTATTTATACAGCTCAAAACCTCGCTCTGTACTCCGTCACAACACTCTTTCACCAAAGCAGCAGTCTCTGCTACCTTACTTGTGACGTAATCAAGTTTATCAATTATGCTAAAAATATGCCGGTCCCAGGTTTGAATGGCACGGCTAAAGTGAGCATTTTGATCCGTATCCATCGTAGGTATCGCATCACTTGCAGTCATAACGAATTTCAGATTTGACAAGGGAGGGGTTGCATCCTCAGAAATAAGGATGTCTAAAATATCCTGTCACAGGCTTTGCTTAGCAGAGGGGCCGCGACGTGCAAGGAGTTTATGCGTGGGGTTCACTAGAGATGTTAGGAGGCTTCTAGCTTGATCAAGATGATCATTAGAATAGAAGTTTGCACACGGAGATATACAGGAGGCGGACGAAATTCCTGACTGTAGACAGTGCTGGAAAAAACTTAAAACTGGTGAATAAACAAAAGTCTCTGAAGGAGGCGGGATCTGCGGGGAAGCAGGTTTATCAGCAAATTTCTCGCAGCAGTCAGAGCACTGATATATTATAATACTGTCTTTCTCAATGCTCTGAAGAATTTCACAGCGGTTATGACAGAGGCGACCACAACCCCCAGTAGATGTGTTGCAAATAACTGTTCCTCTGGTTGTGAGACTGAGGCTCTCTTTGCAAACTTTGCACCCTGTCTTGTACAACTTTTCAGAAGTCACGGCAGCCATTTATCAATTAATAATAATAGCATATAAATATTGACTTGGTACTATGCGCTAAGGAAATGGAAGGGGGCTACCCCAAACCACTACCCCGCCTTCGCCTGAGTAAAACTATTACCAGATAAAATCTCTGCTTACGGAAGGTGTTCTCCTCGGTTATCTTTAATCCAAAAATAACAGTTCATAAACGCTCACAATCTATCACCGCGGATCGTGCCAAAATTCATTTCATTTCACATAGCATCCTCCTTCGCGCATTTTAATTTACTGTAATTTATTTCAAACTTAATCCTTATTCCAAACTAAGTCACTGACTTATTTATCAGATTAGATGTCAATCCTAAGCATTTTAGTTCCAAATTTGCAGAGTTGAACACTAAGGTTCCCTGACCTTGAATTTTCTGCGATTGAAAAAAAGAACTTCTTCCCAGTTTAGGTTAAGAAAGCCTTTTGAAATAGGACACTAGTCTATTAAAGAGTTACACATCTCCTTAATCCCTGATTAAGAATCAAAAAATTATCTGATCCCAATTCAAATCGGAAATCTCATTTCGATTTGATTAAAAGTCTGGTCTCTGAAGAACATTCACTGAGATATACAAGTTACGCTACAATATATGCATTCTATGGCAACTCGCCCCTCCCCCACGCCGTCTGTAACACTTTAATTTTGGACTTCTTTCATTTTTTGTCTATACAATACCGGCTTACCCTAACCTGTCATTTGGGGAAAATATTCATCAAAATACTGTGTACTTTATACTCGTCTTACTATTTCCCAACATCGGGATTTATGATGCTCCCTATTCCTGTACAGAAACTTTAATGGATACTTTTTTATCTTTTGTTAGCAGAAGACCACCCCATCGACATTTTATTTAGCAGAAATATATTTCAAAACGAAATTATTTTATGAAATTATATGAGTATTATTTGTCATTTAGGCATAACTTGGGGATTTATGCCCGGGCTCCTAAATCCACGTTTGTTCATGTGTATAGTTTATACTGCAGTGTATACTTTGTAAAACTGCTCCTAATCCCATAAACTTCAATGGATTATTTAGCAGTTTTTGTTAATAACAATTCTCCTTCTCTCCGTTGACTTCTCATACACACTATGTAAGTCATTATGTTAGAAGCTTTGCGTTAAGAACGAGTTCTTACACTTAAACAAGTCCGTTTATACGATCCAAAACAGCACCTGGATCATCGTCTAAAATCATCACAAGAAATCTGTTCAAATATTAAAAACATGGTATGGTGATGGCACATCAAGCTTTGATGATGAACCTATGGTTATCGTTGCATTGGTGGCATTTGATTTGATGGCAGCATAGATAGATGCTGTTTTTGACTTAACGTTAAGCTTGAAGGTATGCTAGCGTGAAAGGTTCTAAGGTGCAGTGTGCAAAAAACAGCATTAATTTGCGAACTTGTTCCCGACACAGTGCATCAATTTTAGTCGACACTTTTCTAGTTTCGGATCAGGGGATTCTTTTTCTTCTTTAATCTCTATTCGTAAAAATATTTAGTAGAATTATATCACTTTTACAGGCATAATTTGGGTCTTCATACACGTCGCCATACAGGAGAAAGGCTCTTTCGCTGTTCTGCGTGTCGCATCTCATTTTCAAGACGAGATGTTTTTCTTAAGCATATGCGTAGACATGAACCAGTGAAGCCGTTTCCTTGTCCATTTAGACGTTGTGGATGTTCGGCTGAGTTTTCTACATCAGGTGACTGCTTGCTTTTTTTTTATGACGGGGGTGGGGAGGCTATAAATTCTATTTTTATTTTCATTTACATACCAACTGCCCATGCAGACGACTTTCCTTTCAAAGGGACTGAAAAGTTTATATATCTAAAGACAGTTTTTACATACATAAATGCAACACAAACCGAAGTTTTCATCATAGCATGTGAAAATTGCGTAACATTGATACGTAAAAAAGATATTGAACGTGATTGATTAATGTTTACTCATAGATATAGAATTTATAAACAAAATCAAGCTGCTTTGATAGGAATTTACCAAATAATTCCAGGGGGTATTTTTCATGTTCTTAAAAAAAACCATTTTATTTATTAAAAGTTTTTTTTTTACAAAGATTTTAGTAAAAATAGGCTGTAACCGATTTTTACGCTGGTGCATACTAAATGAATAAGCTGAATCTGTTCTTAAATGTTTTCTTTGGATGAGCTTTTGGCCGCTTGCTGCACTCGGCAGTTTGGGTCTCTGATCTTCACGAATGTGCCTTCAGACTGGCCCTTGCTTTTTGGCACTTTCCTCTGTCCACTGTGGTTGCTAGCCATAACCTTCAGCCCTCACACGACGTAATCAATAATAATTTTCATTTCACAGTTACAAATTGGATCGTCATCCTAGTAAGTTTGACTTTATAGCGTTATATTTGAGTACAAAAATATGATTTGAATAAATTAGAGAATGAGACAATTTTTAAACTCTTTTCATTTCTGGTATTACAGAATCTGCACTGTCATTGCTTTGCATGATAGTATATTCAGTTCTAAGATAAAAAGAAAAAAGATAAAAACAACAAAAATAGTAATCACAAATGCTAATCCCTGTTATGACTAATAATTGTGTGAGAAATTTTGGATGTTGTATCTAAAAGTAATATTTTTAAATCACCAAATATGTACAGAGGGGAGGTGTGTCTCCCTAGTATTTCTTATGTGAGACTCCAGGAAAATTATTCTGAAGTCTGTCACGTATAGACTTGTAAGTGCTTGAAGGCTTATTTATGTTAAATTAGTGAGGCTCGTTCCACGAAGGACAATGAAATGCTGTTTTCTTGAGTTTTCAAGCTATTAAAAATATCCGTAAATATGTTTTCATCATGCTGTCTGCTTTTAAAAGTAGTAGGCTATGAATAATAGTTAGCCCTCCTGGAGCAGTGTCAAACGATGATTCTTTTACATTTAAAAGTTTATTTTAAAATGCACTTTTCAATTTTTGGCTACTTTTGCAATGCCCTTGGCATTGTCATTTTGTGTCTAGGACTCTTTGGGAATATCTCTTTTCTTGTCAATCTGAGAAAAAATGGTGAAGTATTCATTACGATTCTTCTCTTTGTTTATTCTAACCTTATATGCTTGCGTATCTGTGTGTGTTTTCTGGACTTCCTCTATGGGTTAATCTTATTCATGACCAAAGGAAATAGGTTTTCAAAGGGATGGAAATATAAGGACAATAGCACTTTTGATAAAAAATTTTGTAATAGGCTTTAAAAAGTTCTCTCGTTTCTCTCAAAAAACATTTTTTTTCGTAGGGATTAGGAAGACGTAGGGAAGGAAGTAGGGAGGCGACGAGCGCAATGTAAATTAACAAATTCTACTGATTGAATAATCTCATTACAGAGACTCTGGGAGTTCACTTGCGGTGGCATGGTGCAGAAGAGCCATACTCCTGTCCAATCTGTAAGAAGGAGTATATTGGTAGAGCGAAAATAAGTGACCATATGTGTAAAATACACCCCTCTTTTGATGGAGAAGGGTTTGTTAAAACGTGTCTGGCATGCCGAAAGGTAACTTAATTATAGCTACTCAACTCTTTCTTAATTTTGATATCACTACTACTCACATTTTTCCTGAGTAGAAAGTCACCTGATGTCAACAAAGCACAAAAGGCTGTCAGTATCTGCTGTATATTTAACTCAAGGGTCGCCATTTTTCGAGAAACAATGCCTTGCGATTAAGAGGTTTCAACCATAACACCCAAAGTTTCCGGGGGTGCTATTACCTTGCATTCAGTTACAAGATTTACCCACTTTCCTCTTTTTGCCAATGTTTAAACCTATTCTTTAATGATCTTGTTCATTCCGTGGTCTCGGGTTCCTGTCCAATCTGCACTCCCCCCTCCCTTCCCCTGTTCACCTTGCCTCCACTTTTAATAAATTTCTTTTAATAACATAA
>JAQQPU010006320.1:0-25588 GCA_029168905.1 Artemia sp. Kazakhstan ARC1039 | reverse complement strand
CTGTTCACCTTGCCTCCACTTTTAATAAATTTCTTTTAATAACATAATCTGTTTAACTCATGGAAAGGAGGAGGATCAAATTAAACGAAAAAAAATCAGCCGCAGGATAATGGAGGCTTGAACCTCCTCCTTGAATCAGCTTAAACATAATCAGTTTAACTCGTGAAAGGAGGAGTGCCAAGTTGAACCAAAGGAAGCAGTCGCAAGATTGAACCATTTAGAAGCCAGGGCTGCTTTAGTTCGCTTAAACATATGATTGAGTAACCTAGTCAATAAGGTTCTTAGCGTTGACAAATTTATTGTTTTGAGCTTAAACAAATTAAAATGCTTTGGGTGTTTGTGAATTTCTGATGCCAACCTGACTAATTCTACTTTTATATTTATGCTCTTTTTTTAGTGTCAAAGCACTCGGTTGTCTTATAACTTGATGGTCACTGGACAATGGCTATAACGTCATCGTGGCAATGTCATTTGCATATTCCCTAGAAAAACAAGGATTAATGCCGACAAATAACAAGAAAAATGACACCAAATAATTTTTTTTTATCTATTTGACCTGATTTTCAAATTCTGTTGTCGATTTTTAGACTAAAACTGTAAAGAAAAAAAACAAAAAATTGACAGTTTTTCCGCCACGGTGCGCTAAAATGAAGCCTGCAGTGGATGATATACTCTCCGTCGTAAAACGCAAAAGAAACACACAAAAACTGAAAAAAAACACAAAAAATTGGCAGTCTTTCCGCCACGGTGCGTTAAAATGAAACCTGCAGTGGATGATATACTCTCCATCATAAAACGCAAAAGAAACACACAAAACTGGGAAAGCTGGAAAAGTAAAATATTGGCAGTTTTTCCGCCACGGTGCTTTAAAAATGAAAACCTGCAGTGAATGATCTAATCTCAATATTGACTCTTTATTTAATTTTCTTAAGAATTATATTTCAGGAATATTTTTTTAATTGTTTACCATTTAATGATTTTCAGACCTTTTGTCTTATTTCACTTTAATCATTTTTGAACAAAGATGTCGTTATCTTCTACCACAAAATGAAAACACATAACTCTTGGCTGCAGGAAGACTCCCTCTCATTCCCTAAGATTTCTGTTTGAATCCAAGGTTGGAATTTTGATGGAATTTGTCCCAAGTAACAAATCAAAGACTATGGGAAAATATTCTAATTATGATTTAGCCTAGACTTATCTCGCGTATCTAAAAAAAAGATAAAAGGATTAATTTTTGAAGATTTTGAGGGTTAAAAACTTGAGAAAAGGATTAATAATAAATTGAAATTTTTAAACTCGTTTTCAAAATGAAATAAAAAGTAGAAAACTATTTTCTCTCTAGAATCTATGCATATTAGTGGAAAGGAGGGATGCAAAACAGATTGGGCTTTATATTACGTAGATATGAAATTGATTTAAATTATAAACACAGAAATGAAGTCGATGAACTGAGGAAAATGACTTAAAAAAGGTCAAGTTACGTAAAGCCCTATCTGTTTTGCGCCCCTCGTTTTCACTTATAGTCATACAATTTTGGAAAAAAATCTACTGTTTAATTGCATTTTGAAAACAAAGTTAAAAAAATTTGTTTATTATTTTTAGTCTTCTCTGAGACAAAAGTGTCTTATCTGAGATTTGAACCTAAGTTACCACGGCCTCACCAAATATTCTTACCGTTGCGGTATCATGTCTTTTTCTAATAATGTTTGTTTTATACTTTTGGTTTTGGCCAATCGTCCTTTTCTTTTGTTGCATTTAAACAACCGCAAGCATACAAGAGGGGAGAATTTTGATGCCGTCTTATTGCACTTTTGTCGGAAGTGCATATACTGATAAAAATTGGAAGCAATGGAGCACAGGGAAATGATAAAATTTTCATCACTTTCATATTCTAGATGTTTTAAAGAAAAAAATTCCTAAGCTGAGTGGCCCAAAAATTGTTTTAAAGCAGTTAAAGGAAGTTCTAATTTTAAAAGATAAACTTAGTGGTTGGGAAAATCGGCGGGGAAATCTTTTATTAAAGTGGCTTGCAATTTCGTCAAAAATTACCGATTAAGTGACTGTAAAAGCAATGCCGCACAGCTGTTATCTACTTATAAAGCTTTGAGCTGTAATATGCCATTGAATATAGATTTTCTATATTCACACTTACCTTTCGTTCCTAAAAATTTGGGCACAGTCAGTGATGAACTTTGTGAAAGATTCTTCCATGACATTTCTATAATAGGAAACCAAATCCGGGGTAAGTGGAGTCCACACATGCGGGCGTATTACTGTAAGGTGTTACGAAGAAACGTAATGTGTCTCGAAAGACGGAACTACAGTTTGTGCTATGACAAAACAAGATATAATATTCATCCAAGACGTTTCCACAATAGAACACTGATGGCATGGCAAGTGGAGTCCTTGTATTGCGAGCGTATTACTGATGAGTTACGACGAGACATAGTTGAAGCAAAGTACAGCATAGTATTGTTACTTTTACATTAATATTAAAATGTAAAGAAATTGCTTCATTTTGTTGACAAGAACAGGTAGTTTCTAAAACGTAGTAAAATCTAATTACAATTTATCCTGCTAATTATCCTGCTAATTATTGGCCAATATCTCTCCTATATGTTTTCAGCAAAATTTTTGAGAAGGCTATGCTATCCAGGCTTTTTGGTTTTCTGGCTGCAAAAGAATTCTAATTACAAAAAAAAACTATTAGTATAGGGATTGTTCTATAACCGTTATTGTTGTAAGCATAATGCTGCAACAGTTTTTTTGTAACAAACAAACTTGAGTTTTTCTTTATTTAAGAAACCTATTTAAAAATATTATTTATATTTATCTGTATTTTTATCGTGTTTATTTTTCTGCTGCTTTACATGTACCAAAAATTAAAATTCTCTTGTGCGAAAATGTAACAAGGGATACCACAAAAGATGTGACAAGCTTGGTAAGGCTTACCTCGTTTTGAAATAATTAAATAAATATTTTGTGTCTTCTTTTTCACTTTTGCTTACCTTTTTTTACTCCTTTCTTTCCTTTACTTCTGGATCGTAGTTAAAATTAGCTTAAAGACTTACTTTAATTTAAGTGTTTTTAAATTTTCTAATTCTGAAAGAGAATGCCATACTGTTTGTGGTGCTAATATCTTTTAATTCCTTATAAACCCACATTAAAGTGCTAAAAATTCTCGTCTATTCAGTCTTTATTTCCATAGACCAACATTTGAGTCATATTGACCTGTATGACATTGACCATTGACCATATGGCATACATTGACCATAACTTTCATACTATATTCGAGTTTCTTAAAATATACTATATCCCAGTTTAGCAGCACGCTGAAGATTAATTCTTAAAAACTAGCTGTGTTGGCCTCAGATGACTTGGTGCTGGGGTGAGTTGTTAGTAGTAGTAGTAGTAGTAGTAGTAAACCTGTTTTTTCTCCTCTTGTCACTAACTTTACGCAAAATCTGAGGAGACTCTTTCATGCTATCCTGAAATTCCTCCCATGGAGGTAGAAACTAACTTGGCTTATGTCAGTCTAAAACCAGATCGCGTAGAGGCTTGATAGTTGAACAAAACCGCAACTCTGTCGCTGGCTCCGCCAATTTTAAAACTAATTTACGTAACCAAAAATCAATTTCATGTTTAAATCCATAAAGTCAATCTTTATTAAAATTAAAGCTACCTTTCTGTTCATTATTAGGCGTTACGTGTAAGATTTCAATTCACATATTGTGCGATTGCTGCTTATGATATTACTTGGGGGAGGGAGGCTAATCCATTCCCTGTGGCGTAAAAAATATCATTACCTTAAAGAATAGGCTTCTCTTATTCTCAGATATGTTTACAAAGAGTGATTAGATGCTGTTTTCTCAAAGGATATTGTGTTGAAGATTACAATAAGAAATGAGACCATCGTAAAAAAGTGGCTTGTCTAAAACCCCTTAAGTTGTAAAACTTAAAAGAAAATGGTTTTTTGACCTTTAAGGACCATTTTACTCTTTTCAAAATAGCCAATAGGGAAAACAATTACTTTTGGACTTTTTTGTACTATTGTAAAAATAAGTAATTAAGTTAGGGAAATGAAATATCCAGATTTTCAATTGCTTTAAGTTTATTTGATTTGACTTGCTTTATTTACTACTAATTACAAAATAAACTATATACAAGCAACCGCCCGGGGAAGGCTCAAAAAGCCTGATGAAAGACGGCTGCAATCCTCTAATTCTCAACCTCTCAAAATTCTAATTCTCAAAAAAAAAAAAGACCTGAAAAAAGACCTGAACACTCTCTCAATTTAAACAATAATACCAAAAACTATGAATAAAAGAAAAAAAATTAAGACATTAATGATGACAATAATAATAAATTACCAAGAAAAGTACCAAGAAAACTACCAAAACTACCAAGAAAGGTTTATTTCCAAAGCGATTGTTTACCCCAAGTCATTTCATCAACTGTATTTTTCCTCTAAAGCAATATTAATCCAGCCTATTATGTTTTCAATTATAGGAATATAACAATCTGCTTTTATTCTTGAATCACACGTGTCGAGAGCGACTAACCTTTAAACAAAAAGCCGAAAAAGAGGAATTGCGCCACGAAAGTTCTTTCAGTGAGGACATCGTCCAAGTTGAATACGCTAAAAGTCAATTTGAATCTGAATCAGAAGAAAGTAGCCACAATGAAGACACAGTTGAAATTTTGATTTCCATTGATAAAGATGATCTGATGGATGAAACATAGATCAGACGATGAGATTCAATGTTATTTGAAGGTTAGTGCTGCTTGTTAAACCTTGTATAATCAGTTAACCTCTCAATTTTGCTGAATCTCCGAGTGGAGTATGCTAAACCTTCCAGGAATAAGTAGCCTTTAAACGGGGTAGATATTTTGCATGGTACCCAATCAGTTTGGTTGTAGAGTACACCTAAGTTAGTGTAATTACACCTCCTTCGGGCATGTATATGGTAGGGGGAGGGAGATTTTGGCCTATGCCCCTCTTATCGAAATCACACAACTTTATAATTTTTCATATATTATTTTAATTCTTTATGTTTTACATGTTAATTCGCCTCATTCCTGCACATTGTTGTTTGAGTGGAGATGGCGGGTAGGAGTTCGTCTAAGATCACTGTTCGTAGTGATAGCTACCGCTGGCACCAATGTTCGTGGTGTTTAGTTACCAGTGTTATACCGGTAGGCCACAACACCACTGGCGTGGTAATATACGGGTGTCACCACTTATTGGAGGGGAAAGCCCTGGCCCCAAAATATAATGCTATGCCCGTGTCTACCACACCGGTTCTGCAAATATCGGGTTTGGTACTACCCTATTTACAGTATACCCTGTCCCAGGGTACGATAACGCGGTCGAGAGGTCAAATGGCCACTTTCTAAAGCCAAATGTACCCGCCTTGGGTTACGGCTAGAAAATCTCATAACTCTCTCCTTGGAGGTAACAAACCTCCCTGTCAATATAATAATGACGGTACCTCGTAGCTCTATTCCTACCCTGCCTGGGTTACGGAAACTAGTACACAGTTGTAGAAAATACATTACTTGTATTCTTCCAAAAGGGTCACATATAACAACAGAAATATCCTTCCCCAAACGGGGTCAAAACGCAGACTAGCACAAAATAATATTTTACACACCACTGTTCATATGGGTGGACCTCCGCTTGGCCCAGCCAATCAGCTACATCCTCATTCAAACCCAATTCAACTTCTTAGATTTATTTTTCAATGACTCCCAAACCCGGAACTACAAAAATAAACTTGGTTCAAAGCTTACCTATTGCAAAACCACTATCGCTTAGTAACGGAATTTAACCTGTCTTTTGAAATTATACTATAAGCAAATGTAATTAAGAAAACGACAACAGGTCATTTATCTGAAAGGAAAAGAAACAGGGGTGGAACCCCAACAATCACTCTGACGGACCACTGCCCGCCGGGAAAATCCAACAACTTCCACTACTACTAACAATCACTCCACTAGCACCATACCACCTGATACCAACACAGCTGCGCATACTCCTTCTTCTCCTTCAAAGCCTCAATCTTCACCCCATCCTCTCAAGTTGGTCTAAAAACCTTTTCTATCGTGACTTTCCCCCCGCGTAATCAAATATTAAGCCCCTAGATATATTTGCAGAGATGGGCTATCACAGTGGCATAATGTTAATTGTGACAGTGAATCGCTGAAATTTTGACACTCTTCTCGTTTTCGAGAAATGTTGGAGCCTCTGAGGCAGGGTTGTATCCAGGATTTTTTTTAGGGGGAGGGGGTACAAAATGGTTTTATTTTGGGGAGGGGGGTTTCAAAAGAAACCTTTAAAACGCATCGAAATTCTTTTTTTTTGCGTTTTTACGAGCGGGACTCGTATCCTCTTCCTTGATACGACCTTGCTTGGAGGGTACTAATCAGAATTATTCCTATCTTCTTTTTATTCATGATGTGCTTTTTAGGAGCTTGTGCTACTAAATAAAATCCATATACGTGTCAACCGTGTGATGTACTCACATGCCAATAATAATGATCAGAACTTATTAGTGCACTTCTCCGTGTCTACTATTTGTATTTCTACAGTTTTTCTAGATTTTGAATTCCTCCTTTATACCATTTTTTTTGCTATGTTCCTTTATATTTTATTTTGTGAATTTTGTTTTTCTCGAACTGATGGCTTTCTATTGCTTGTGTTTTTCCATAGTTTGTGTTTGTAATACACTTGTTTGTGATATTTGTTTGTGATATTGTTTCTACTTTTACTTTTCTAGGCTTACTTGTTTGTGATATTTTCTAATGATTTTGGAACTTCTAAAACTAACTTAAAGTAATGTGTGTGACTTCATTACCCAAAAAGGGTGCTAGAACCAAAAATTTGGATTTGAATGGACTTACTGCTAAGCTTCTGTTGCCACTGGTTTGATGCAGTTGTCCTTGAAATAAAAAAAAAGAAGCAGAAAAAAAATTGAGAGTGATTCCTAAGTATCAAATATGTGAAAGGTAATTTTTTGAGAAAGGATGTTGACAAATTGAACTTCTACTACATCTATGTATTGAACGGTGAATTCATTGGTAAGAGTTTTACCACGTGGACTCTTAAGTAAATTCCTTCGTTTGGGTTGGTAACCATGCTAAGAGCTGTATAGAATATTCTATGCTTTTTCTAATATATTTTTCTAAAATTAAAATGAAGAAAATTACATTGAAAAGAGTTGATTGGAAGTATTCATTTGAAACTTTTATTTTTCGAGATTACAAAACGTTGATCCAGAACTTCCCTGAACCTTCTTTCTTTTGGTAAGTTTTATTAAAAATCTTTTACCTTTTTATTTTTTGGATGTAACCGTCACTGTTCTAGAGGTAGTGGGGAGTCATTGACGGTAATTTTAAACTACCTGTTCATCAAATTACCTGTTATAATTTGGGTGTATTTATAGCCATTTTATTTAATCAGTATCTTTTATATTTAAGATGCTTAGAAATATGAATAACTGAAGAAGCTCTTTCTACAACCATCGCTTTCTTTGAGAAGAACTGAAATTATCACCCTCCAATGCCAAGCATACTGCATACTAGCTTTGGAACTTTAACATCCCCCCCCCTCCCCAAAAAAAATGCAAGGTCTTACGCCCCTGACTTCAAAGCTGTCACCATTTTAGCATATGTTCTTACTACACCTTTGAAAGCCCCATTAGAACTGATTGTTGCTATTAAAACTATTTGGCTACCCTTGGTTAGCTATTAATCATAGGCACATGGTAGAGAATGCCTGGTTTATGTTCTGAAGGTGCAGGTTTGAACTTTAAGTTGCAATATCCTGCTTAACTTGAAGCTAATCTTGGTATAAAATATATCTATGACTTAGTTTATAAAATTCCCAACCTTACCCCTTGATGGTAAGTTCTTGCTGAATGCTTTTTTTGCTAAATTACTTGGTTACAACATTACCCCAATATCCTATATGATTTGAAGATTTTACAGGATCTAACAGTGCCCCAATATTCTAAAGGATTTACAGGATCCTATTAGCAAAATAGACACGTTTGTATTTACAGTGATTTTACTTAATTTTCTAATGAATTAATTTAATATTGCTTGATTAGGATGACAGTCTTTTTCTTCTTCTCTCTCTATCTCCCTCTCTTTCTCTCTTTTTTTTTTCTTGCCAAGTAATTACCTTAAAACATTATATTTAAATAATAATTTTCTCAGAATTATCATTTGGGTTTACTATGGGACAGTTATTGATTGTTTTGCCACTGAGGTCCCAAAACTTGCTGGAATTGGTGCACGACATAATAAGAGCCCCAATTTCGTCAACTCTCGTCATTATTAGCTTGTGATTTGAAATGACGAAAAGGCGAATGAGGCTCTGTTGAAAGCTATCATTAAAAAAGGGAACGTTTGGTTCAACGTTTTAACAGTCTCTGTCTTTTGTGAAAAAGACAGGCATTGGCTAAATTATTCCAATTTTAGCCATATTTATATCTACTCAACAGCCATTGTCAGGAATGCACATCAGCTCCATGATTTTTTTTGGAGGGGGGGGGGTGTAGCTAACAGCGTGGTAACAATTTTTTCCCCTTCAAAACGCATTGAGTTAATTTTGTCAACAAATATTGTCCCTTATTCTGCTGCTGATTTTCATGTAAATGTGCAGCGTATCGAGTCTATGACATTGATTGTTTCAAACCAAAATGCAAAAAGCGTAGTTTTGAGCAATTGCTACTGGATACTTGGCATCATTTGACATCATTTTTTGGTGAAAAATTGTGCATACATAGCTGAAAAAGTAACGAATAACCTTTTAGCATATTTAGAGTTAAATACCAAGACCATCAAAATGAAAGAAAAATTGCCACCTTGCTCTATCTTAGGTCTATTCATTCCAAAAAACGTTGTTACAAAATTATGAAGGTTGAAAGCCCTGCGCACAGTTTCACTTGTATTGCCAACGTGAATCAGGAAAAAAGGTGAGCAAAAATTAATTTGGTAAATTTGATACCGCTTTTCGTTCGCAGGAAATTCAAAGTTATATTCAAATCTCCCCTGTATCGGTAAGGTTTTCGTTCATAGCGGGTAACATCACGGGTAACTCCCGACGCTGTCAAATTGCTCAAACGATGTTTTATTTGGGCTAATTTTCCACGTTTTTCTAGCTGGCATGCTAGAACATTTTTAGAGACTGTTCTTTCTTCAACTTTAAAAAGAAAATTCTGCTCCGTTTGATCGAAAAAAACTAAATCTACCCTTTCTAATGTAATGCAATGAAAGTTTCATTAAATCTGATCATCTCTATCTACGGCACAGAACGGCACAACCTGAATCGTTTTTCTGAGATTTTCGTCAAAGTAAGCACTGGCTTATAGTTTTCTGTTGTTTTATTCGGATCTCTTATCCAAGCTCTCAAGACTGGCCAATCACTTATGTTACTTTGATCTTTAACCTCACAAGGTAACAAATTTTATAATGGACGAAAGGGCAAATCTCGAAGGCACCGTATTGCCCTTTTTTTTGTACAGTCACTGGAGTTTGTCATCTGTCAAGGGTTAGAGTGGAAATGAAAAAGAGTCACACTCAAAAATAGGTCTTCCTTTTTTGAGAATTTCGCCGCTTTGTGTTACTGTACTGATCTTGGTACGTTAAAACCAACTTGTGTGCAAATGACAAAAGACTCGCACTCAAAAGTAGGGCTTCTTTTTTGAGAATTTTGCCGCTTTGTGTTACTCTTTTCTGTATACACTGACCGTATATTTTAAGAATTGATTCATAGTAATTTTTTTCAGATTTTATTACAACTTTCATGCGATTTCGTATTTTCGTCTTTTTTTTTATTTTAGTTTCTTCTTCAGTTTTCAAAAACAGCATTCGGAGGACTGTATTATTTTGTATTCGAAGGATTGCCTTTGGAGGATTCTGAATATAGACTGGAGAGATCACGTCACAAACCATGAAGTCCGATCTATCTCAGGCCAGCCTATGGTTACGGATATCATTCGGCAACGAATGTGGTGATACCTTGGGCACGTGACCCGTATGAAGAACTATCCTAAGACAGATCTTTGAATGGCAAACTCTGGGGAACCACAGGAGAGGTCGACCAAAAACACATTGCGTCGCAAATATAGACGGGACCTGTCCAACATTCATTCGAAGATACAGCAGCCCCAATGGGAAGATATTTTGGCGGTGGCGCAAATGCGGGACGACTGGCGGCTCTTCGTGGGTGCTCTGGGTGTCTCTGGCGGCACAGGATCTAAGGTCTAAGGTTATTTTGCATCTCCAAAGTCTTGATACTTTTCCCATAACTAAAACTCAAAGATGTTGCAGCACATTTACTCCGTACGGTCTAATTCGTTTATTGACTGAGAGGTTTCCAAGAGTGTAATGAGCGCTCTGATTTTCATTCAGAGCAATTGCAACGTGGTTATCTTTAACTTCAAGGTTTTCATACATGTCGTAGTAAATTGGTCTTATACTGTCTTGTTTAATGGTGTCACACAGCTATCAGAAATGCCTACGATTTTAATCAAACAGCTTTGGGAGTATTCATCTCGAAAGTATTTTATTTTGGAACTATTCAGGTTTGATTATGAAATCCTCATGTTTTGGACTTCAGGAATAGAAGGGTTGAGGATTTAAATTCTGGGAGTTTAGAAAAATATTAAATTCAGGTAGTAATGACGGGGATCGTTTTTTTTACCAATAAAATCGAACTGACCCTAAATTGATTTTGTTTTTCAGGAAATTCGGGTGACTATGGTCTCTACTGGCGTGATGAGTGTTCAAAGTTTCGAAAATGATGTTGAAATTTAGCACAGCTGTCAAGAAATACTGCTGTGTCCTTCTTACGCAATTTAAGTGTCCAGATAAGCAGAAAGTGTTTTATTTTTCCTTGAAATTTTAATTAACATATTTTGTTGTTATGAAAACTGCTAATATTATAATAAAAATTGATTGAGAAATTAAAGTTAATTTCATTTTCCAATTTCCCAATTAGTAACCCCGGTTACGCCAGATTGTTCTAGTTGTTCTACCAGTGTAACTAGTTTATTTATTGATTTATTGACTAAGGCAATTAAGTCCGAAAAGATTGTGTAGAAGCAGACACCCCTCCAAAAAATTAAAAATTGCAACTGGGTAGCTTCTTTTTCTGTTCACCTAGCTTTACCTAACTTTCACCTAACTTTTTTACCTAACTTGTTCACCTAGCCACTTTAAAAATAATACTATGAATGCTTAAAGAAACCTCCTAAAGGCCCAAACTCTTAAAACCCAAACCCGATCTGAAAGCCCAATTTAATGAAGACTCAACTTGCAAGACCCTATCTGGCCCGTCTGAACTGTCCTTGTGTCCTAATACCACCTGTGTTGAAAATAGTGCTTTTGAGCAGAATATCAGCAGAATAGTACTTTTGAGTCCTTGTCGTTCTTGCCCTGATTTGGGGTGAAGATCTGTTGCTGAAATGTTATTGCCATTATACACCATGGGCGTAGGGAGGGGGTAGGGGGGGGCACCTGGCCCCCCCCCCCCGGGGCGGCCAAGTTGGGGTTGGGGGTGGGGGGGAAGGGGTGGGGAGGGTTAGCATAGTCTTCTTAACACTCCCTTACTTTTAATGACCTCTTAATTAATGGCTTCTGGTAAGAGCCATGTGGTGCATTAGAAATTAAGATTTTCGTTCACATTTCCCCTGCCTTTCATAAATCATCCAGGATTACCTATAATATTAAATCAGAAGTCTTCATTTGAAACGATGAAGGGATGAATGAACTCCTGTCGGGAGCTTCGACTGAACAAGGATGTGTTTTACCCAACATTCCGGTAGTGTGAAAAAGCGCGAAAAGTCTTAATTATAGCATCTTTGCAACTTAACCAATAATATTTTTGATTATATTTTTTTAATATTTTACGCTTTATCTTATTTTTAGGTTTTCTACTTTTTTCGACAGAAAAAGGGAGAAGGCGAAAAAAAATATATGAAGAAAAATAAGATAACCAAAGCAAGGATACTTTCAGCCATCGGAAAAGAAACAAAGGAAAGGAAAAGCAGAAATTTGGGCAAGAACTTCCAGAAATGTGTCGACAGTGTTTTAAAAAAGGGCACGCAAAAATATAAAAATAGGATTATGCTTAAAGCAAAACTAACCATAAAAATAGACAGTACCAAGTCCAAAAAGTGACTATAAAAACAATCCAGATGGAAAGGTGACCTTGGGTAACAAAAAGATTGATCAAGTGGCCAGTTTAACTTGCTTAGGTTGTATTTTTAGTAAGGACGGCGGGAACCTTTTAAAAGTAGAATTATCAAGGCTCAGGTTGTTTTTTCACAGTTGAAAAAGTTTGGAAGAATAGGAAGATAGGACTCTGCAAACTAGGATTAGAAAATTGGAGGCTATAGTGGTGGCAGTAGTCAAGTATGGTTCTGTAGCACGGGAGTCTATCAGCGTGCTTCTCGAACCGGGACAACAACTTCCGAATTCAGAGCTCATTTTCTATGTGTCAGAATGTATGGATTATAGACGCTTCAACCCTACTTCAAGTAATGAAGTATTTGCCGTTCTTAATTTTAATGCTGATCGCAGTTTTCTGTCAAATGAAATGGTTGTAAAACAACATGGCAAAAATCTTGTCATTTAAAAAATACCGACCACCGTGTAAAGACCTTTACCTATCCATGGTTTTATCCAGCTAGAATATCAGGATTCACCGTGTCAGGATTCACCGTGTCTTGTCTATATATGCATTATTGTTGAAAGAGATCGCAGCGAATGGATACAATTGAAATTGAAATAGAAAACTATTATGACCGATAACTACGTAGGTATTCACAACTTATCAACGACTTAGCTTCGACAAAGAATGCAGTCGTTGGGGAAAAAGTAATACTACCGTCATCATTCACCGGATCAACACGCTATTATGCTGAACATTTCGAAGGTGCCACGACTATTGTTCGTCGCGTTGGACCCCCAGTTTTTTTTTCTATAACCATGGTTTGCCGCCCTTGATGGCTAGAAATTATAGAAGTAGCGCGCATTGTATCTACGGATAATGAATTTATCATAGAGCAGTCCGCTCATTATCATCCTGATCTCGTTGCTGGAATTGCGAAACAGAACTTTAATGAAATAGTCAATCATCATGACGAATGTTTGGAAAAGTTGCAGCATATTTGTATACGATTGAATTTCAAAAACATGGTCTATCACATTTGCATTTGCTATTGATCACGAGTCCTGGCTACCGAATCCATAGTTCAGTCGAAATTAATGATCTTGTTTTGGCTGAAATTTTAGATGCCGACGATTTTTTAATAAGACAATTGGTAGCAAAGGGGATGATTCATAATCCGTGTGGGAGTTAAATCCAAATGCCCGTTGTATGGTTAATAAGATTGAAAAATTGCAGTGCCGCCAAGGTTTTCAAATGCAATACAATTCAGATACATTTCTAGAGGATGATGAAAAACCCAAGTATCACCGTCGTTATGACCCCAAATTGGAACAAAGAAGAATTTTCACATGACCTTGCTGTTTATCGAAGAGAATCGAATAATCGTAGAGTTACTCGTAATAATTGTCATGCCACCACATGACAACATGTGGCAACATCGTCGACAATCGTCATCGTCAATGCTTATCTACTTAAAGAATTTCAGTGTCATATTAATGTTGAATATTTTGGCAGGATAGGTCTGGTAAAGTATTTATATAAACACATCTACAAAGTACATGATTGCGTTTCAATAAAGATTAAAAAAAAAAAAAAAATGGTGCTTGGTTTACAATGAAACAGACGCCTATGTGGAAGGACGATGCATTACATTTACTGAATCACGCTGGCGACTATATAGTTATCATATAAAAAAAACGAGTCATGTCGCTTAACTTTTGAATATTTATTTTCAAAAACAATACCAAATGCAAGATATCAGCCACGTTCCATGAATAGGTATTGGACAGCAAGGCTCAATGTTGAAAACGTATTTTCAACATATCAAGGCGTTGAAGAAAATGAAAACGAACCAGGAATCCCTCTATTATTGGGGAATGCCAGTAACTTTTAAAGGAATGAAAAAACGAGCAGATTGGAGCCACGAATCCGTCGATTGCGTGTTATTGATTGAATTCGCAACGTAATGTAGCTCGTCCAGAGTACTTCCAATTAGAGTTATTATCTATCATGTGAAGGATGCAACAGGTTTTGAAGATCTCTTTACTGTGAATCACATTCATTGTCCGACATACAAACAAGCATGCCTAGCTCATGGCTTTGCAGTCGATGATAAACAGTGATCGATGGTAAATAGATGGCCTAGAAGAATCAGCACTGTCCAAAATGTGTTTTGTAATGCGAATACTCTTCGTTCAGATTCTTGCTTTTGGAAATCGTGCAGAATCAAAAGGTCTTTGGGAAAGATTCAAAAATTAGTTGGTAAAGGATTTTATTCGCCAATCACGACAAAATTAATTTATCTGAAGATGCTGCAATCAAACGTGCTTATCGTATTATTGCATCCAAGTTAAATACGATGTTAATAGAAGGTGGAACTTTTTGGTTTTTGGTGGGACGACATGGCATGGACACCTTTGAGACTTAGAAAGTGTAGAATTCTTTGATTCAATAGTTTATTTTAGACCCAAGCACCTATAATAAAATAAGCACAATAAGCACATAATAAGCACAAGCAAGCAATATAAGCAAAAGCATACATAAGCAATACATAAGCAAGCACAAGCAAATATAATAGATAATGCTACATTTCCCTTCTTCACACTTAACAAGGTCTATATATCAAGCCGTGTTATTGGCCTAATCACTCTGCCACTGCGGGTCCGGGGCAAGTTCACTGATGCAGAAGAGAGTGGTGTAACTTCCGCATGGCGCGGGGAGGCAGGTCTGATGTTTGGCGATAGTGGCGCCTCTTCTTTGTGTGACTCCTGATCAATTTCGCGGGCTTATTCTGTTGGATAAGAATCAATGTGCGGATTTGCTGCATGGGAG
Organism: Artemia sp. Kazakhstan ARC1039; assembly: GCA_029168905.1. NCBI lineage: Eukaryota > Metazoa > Arthropoda > Branchiopoda > Anostraca > Artemiidae > Artemia > Artemia sp. Kazakhstan ARC1039. Next base: position 10,572 of record JAQQPU010006320.1, on the reverse strand, counting down.
GTGTCCAGATAGGCTGTGTCATTGTTTTCGTTTCGGGTTGTTGGGGTGCCCGGTGATTTGGGGGTAGGGAAACGGCGTCGAGAGATATGGGTTCTGTTTCTTCGCAGCCTAGATCCATCAGCGGTTTCAACGACGTAGGATCTAGGATTTTCATGTCGCGAAATGATTTTGGCTTTTGTCCAAGAGCTATTTGCTATTTTCTGGATAAATACTTTGTCACCCGTCTGAAGTTCCGGGAGTTGCTTTGCTGATTTGTCATAGTAAGATTTCTGCCTATTCTGTTCAACCATCCTGTGATGCATGAAATCTTTTGTTGGAACAATTCTGGGTTTTAGCTGTTGGTATGTTGATGGTAGGATTGACCGGAGCTGGCGACTCATTAGAAGCTGGGCTGGAGAAGCATAACTGTCAACTGGGCTATTCCTATATTCCAAAAGTGCAATATGAGGGTCGGTTCCAGCTTCTTTTGCTTTAGTGAGTATTTTCTTGCAGATTTGAACCGACTTTTCTACAAGCCTATTGAATCTTGGGTATATGGGGCTAAATGTTGTCAAGCTGATTCCCCAGGACTGAGCAAAGTCTTTGAATTCCTGGGAGAAAAGTTGTGGACCGTTGTCAGAGGATATGAGCTGGGGAATCCCAAAACGTGAAAAAATGGTTTTCATTTTTTCTATAATGGTGGACGAAGTTTGGCTTGGCAATTTTTCAATTTCAAAAAACCTGCTATAATAATCCCTGATTATGAGGTAGCATGCTCTGTTCCACTCGAATAGGTCAATACCGAGGTGTTGCCATGGGATTGATGGTATCTGGCTGCTTCTTAGGGGTTCCTTCTGGTTGTTGGCAGAAAACTTCGAACATATTTCGCAATTCTGGACAAACCTCTCTATATCTGCATTCATCTTTGGCCAGTATACGAATCATTCTTGCGCGCATTTTAGTTTTGTTTTTTCCCAGGTGAGCATGGTGGAGTTGGTCTAGAATGTTAGTTCTCAGCGTGTGAGGTATGATGATCCGCTGGCCTTTCAATAGCAGACCGTCGTGGACGCTCAGTTTGTGCTGGATATTCCAGAAGGCCAAAACTTCCATTGGGCAAGACTGACGTTTTGACGGCCAGCCATCACGTACAAGGGGTGCGAGTGTTTCTAGTTGGGCATCTTGGCGTGTCTCATGCCGGATTTCCTCAAGTTTAGAGTCGCTCACTGGTAAAGATTTCATCACTGTATGAACATAAACTTCGATATCGTTCTGTAATTGAGTGTCCATGTCAGGTAAGTGAAGACGTGATAGTGCATCAGGTATTGGTATTTCTGCTCCAGGGCTGTGTCGGACTTCTAAGTCGTAGGGCTGAATCTGTATCATCATTCGCTGAAGCCGGGCGGGTGCATCATGGAGTGGGCGTGACAGGATAGTCTCTAGTGGGCGATGATCAGTTGTAACGAAGACTTTGCGACCATAGATGTAGTGGTGGAAGTGTTTGCATCCAAAAACGATGGCATACAGCTCTTTCTCCATCTGTGAATAGTTCTGCTCTGTCTTGCTTAGCGCCCGTGAAGCAAAACCAAAGATTTTACCTTTCAAGGATAGTTCAGCTCCCAGCCCATGTTTTGATGCATCTACCTTAAGGTCCAGTGTTTTGCAATCATGTCCAAAAAAAGGAAAGCTGTCGGATATGTACCTTTTTATTTCTTCCATCGATAATTTGTGGACAGCTTCCCACTTGAATTCTGTGGCTTTTGTCAGGTCTCTCAATGGCTTGTTCTTTGAAGATAGATCAGGTATGTATTTCGATAGAAAATTCACCATTCCGAATAACGTCTGAAGCTCCTCTTTTGACTTGGGATTCGGCATATCCCTTATCGCTTTTATTTTTTCAGGAGCTGGCTTTATTTCTTCTTTGCTGATGATATGTCCAAAGTATTTGACCTGATCGTTTGCAAATTCGCATTTGTCTTTGTTGAATCGAATTCCTGTTTCTTTAGCTCTGTTGAGAACTGCAGTAAGCCTTTCGTCAAGCTCTTTACGGGATTTTCCGTATACTAAGATGTCATCCACAAATATTCTGATGCCTTTAAGACCTTCAAATACCTCTTTCATTTTCCTCTGGAATTCATCTTGCGCTGACACAAGGCCAAAAGGATATCTCTTCCACCTGTATCGTCCAAATATTGTGCTGAAGGTTGTTAGGTATGAAGATCGGGTAGAGAGTGGTAGTATCAAATAGCCTGAGCGAGCGTCTAACTTGCTGAAAATAACTGCTCCATCTATCTCGGCAACAGCATCGTCGAAGGTTGGGATAGGGTAGTGCGGGCGTTTTATGGCCTTATTAAGGTCCACGGGGTCAATACATAATCTGACAGTTCCATCCTTTTTATCAACCATTACCATGGCATTTACCCAATCTGTTGGTTCACTAACCTTTTCAATGATGTCAAGGGATTCCAACCTATCTAGTTCGTTTTTTAGCTTCTCTTTCATGGCTAGTGGTACTTTTCTAGCTGGGTGTACAGTTGGGGTTGCATTGTCCTTTAGATGTATCTCGCATTCTGTTTCAACTTTCCCTATGCCCTTTAACACGTTAACATTTTCAGCTTCTGGGGACTGTTCAATGTTCAGAAAAAGATTGATCAGGTTCAGGTCTTTGCTTGTTTTGAGGCCAATTATGGGTGTGGTATTTGATTTGACTATGTAGAATACATGTGATTGTATAGGTCCATTTTTGTAGCTGCATGACAGGCTGCATACCCCAAGGTAGGGTATGGCTGATCCACAGTAGCTGGTGAGTCGTTGAGTGGCTTTGGTTAGCTTTGGCTTTTCTGACAGTCTACTTAAGTATTGAGATGGGAGTATGTTGACCTGAGTACCAGTGTCAACCTTAAATTTGATCTTCAGCTCTCTACTGACAGATATTTCTGCAAAAACTTCATCACTGCTGGAGTCTTTTCCAATTGCATATAGAAATACCTCGGTTTCTTCCTGATTTTGCAATTCACTAGTGAAACTAGGGCTCTCTGGGGCACCATTGCCAACAGCATTCACTGCCTTGCTTCTGCAGACTTTGGCAAACTGGTTACTCTTTTTGCACTTTGAGCATGTTTTTCCTTTAGCAGAGCATATGTGAGTATGTGCCACCACAGAAGTAGCACTCTGCTTTCTTATGAGGCGGATAGTATTTGCTTTTTGAAATGGCATCCACTTCTTGCTTGATTTCTTTCTGTTCAAATGTTTTGAGTTGCGCTTGGGTCGATTCATGTGCACGACAAATTGTGACAGCTTGGGTAAGTGTGAGACTGTCACCAATTCCCAAGAGTTTCTCACGCAGTCTAGGATTTGTCACTCCACATGCTATTTTGTCTCTCACCATCTCACTTTCATCAGAATTTTTAGTTCTGTTATGTATTTCTCAACATTTTCAGTGTCTCTTTGGTCTCGCTTTTGGAAGATGTAACGTGAGAAAACTTGGTTTTTCTTAGAGGCTGCATACTCTCTGAACTTTTTCAAATACACCTTGAATTTGTCTTTATCTGCTTCTGTGAGCTCAAATGTGCTGAATATCTCTTGCCTTGATTACCAACCCATATGAGAAAGTAGGCACATAGCACTTTCTCTGACTTTTCAGCAAGGGGACCTTCGCACATCAGTGTTGCATGACTCTCGAACTTGGTCCATTCAGAAGCAAGATCATCGGTGTTCCAGTTGATTGATGGTTGACTTATATCCCACTTCTGACACCATGTAGAATTCTCTGATTCAATAGTTTAATTTAGACCCAAGCACCTATAATAAAATAAGCACAATAAGCACATAATAAGCACAAGCAAGCAATATAAGCAAAAGCATACATAAGCAATACATAAGCAAGCACAAGCAAATATAATAGATAATGCTACAGAAAGATATCCAAAACATGGAATTTTTAAGTTCTAATGAGTCAGCTACTACTGGGGAAAGTAAATATCGGCTTCTACAAGGAAAACGGGTTGAAACTTTAAACAATATTTGACAGGCTACCAATTATCCCAATTAATAAAAAAAAAATATTTTATATAAATGGACCAGGCGGTATGGACCAAACGGTTAAACATTTGTGTATAAAACCTTGCATCATATTCTGTTTGGTGAAAATCGCAAAGTAAAATGTGTGGCGTTTACTGGAATCGCATCAACCCTATTGCCTTTTGGACAAACACAAGACCAATTTCCAGCTCAAGACCTAGTTCAAATAAAGCTTTAGACTTAGATCAAGTGGAATTTTTCCTGCTTGACGAAGCATACTTGACGAATTATGGTTTACAAAGTAGGGATCAGTGGTTGTGGTCAATTGCAAATCGAAACTTGCCATTTGGAGGGATCATCTTTGGAAGTATTTCAAATACTTTCAAAGTTTCTGGGTAGAAAAAAAGTTTTTATTATTTTATTTACATATTTATAACCCATAAAACACAATGGAGCAAAACTGTGGAGCAAAAAAAACAAAAAAAAATAAACCCATAAACGTCCAATTCTATAATACAACATAAGTACATTAACTCAATTCAAAAAAGGGACAAAAACACCGATAATATGCTGAGTTTTAAACATAGATCTGCGGATATTTGTTCATTTGCGAGGGCGCATCAACAATGTCAAATTTAGAAACAATTCTATGGCTCTGGTACCACCGAGGCAAACGCAGCAGATATTTACAGTACTTAAAATACCCTGCGCGTATTTTCTTCTTATCCTTCTTACGAAGGAGGAAGCAAGACCAGAAAGATAAAAACCGAGCAGGGGCACAAAAACTAGAATAAAGACGGCAAAGTCCTTTTTGGTTATACCGACCACGATTGGGTGACACTTTTCCGTAACCAACCCGCATACTTTTCAGCACGCTGGACATAATAGCGGAGCAAGTAGACAAAAGTGACATGGAAAAAGATAGACATAACCATTTAATACTTGCTGAACATGGTATAGTTGAAGAACTCAAGCAAAGAGGCGATGCTGATGAAGGACTCCCAAAACACAAAAAACTCACATTTGGGAGCATTAACTGAAAGGCCTACTAGAGGCAGTGCGGCTGAAAGCAGGTCAAAGTTGGCAATTAGACTTTGTTTTGTCCGTCTAAGAAGCAAAACATCATCAGCATAAGCAACGTGACTAATGCCTAAATCATTATGAAAAATCACAGTGATAGGACGGTAATTAGAGCAAGCACTGGGTTCCTTACACCGCTTATTAATGGAAGATTACAACCGGACAAAAAACTATCTGGCTCAATGGACTGTGCCAAACACATCCGAAACAGTAACTGCAAAGGTTTTGGTAGTTCAGGATAATCATAAGCAAAAAATTTGAAGCAAAGACCATCACTATTGACAGACTCAGACTTATTCACTTGCCTAAGAGTTCGGAGTTTAACACCAGATTCCTCTAATAGCACTTGAGATTGGTTGATACGAATTGGAAGGATTGAGTTGACAAGCTTTTTAAAATGATTTTGGAGATTAACATTAAATGAAAGCAAAATATTTTTATAATGGGAAATGAAATCACATAGCCCAAGAGAGAAATTAATTGGAGGTGAACACTTTATACTGTTTATAGGACAATCCCAGGATTTCCTGTCGCAGAGACAATCCCAGGCATTTAGTCTCGCTCTACGCAGGGAATACTTGTACTCTTGTTTGGTTTTCTGCTTTATTTAGTCGACTGAAACGAAGGAGGACGATCACAGGCTATCCACTTGCGGAGCCAAAACTTAGCTTTTTGTCTAGCCATCTTCACTTTAGGATCAGCCTTCCATAAGGGATTGTGATACCCGTTCACGCACGTTCTGAGGGGACAGCATTTTCAGTGGCAGATTTGAGACAGAACGCTATCTGCTGATAATACGAGTTGATATCTATCCGCGTTGAAGTTGTATATACAGATGTTTGCAATAAGTGGAATGGTACTTTAATAGACCACCACAGTTGAATCTGACACAATTACATGATCAAGGTTGGAAGTAAGACCATGAGGATTGTGAATATAAATAAATAGAAGATCTTTCAGCCAGATGGAATCCTCTGGGCAGTGAATCGAGAAAAATTTCAGATCAGTCAGAATTAGACAATAAATCAGTATTCGTGTCGCCGGTGAGAACCCATTTGGTATTTTATTTTGCATGGTCGCTAAGTAGTGTTCGTAGGCTATTACAGGCTTGTAAAAAATGAGACAGTGACTTCACAGTTTTTCTATTACAGGGGAAATAAACGGTTATAAATATAGTACCAGAATATTTTATCGCTAAGATGTTAGCATCATGCAATATTTGCAATAATATCGGCTGAGTGTTATGTATGAAATAGATGGCGAGACTTCCTGATAGTCTACCATGGGGTTTTTGGGCTGCTCTTAAGAAGGTAAAATGGGTCCAAAAACGCTTTAGGTTATCTACATTCACTTTACAGAGAAGGTGCTCCTGTAAAAACACAATATTATGATCAAGCAGCTCATTAATTAGTAGATCCTCGTCTTTCGTACCATCATAGGCAGCGCGATCGTGCTGCCTAAGTAAAGAATGATGTTGGCACAATGTATTATTATTTTTTTGTTTTTGTTTTCTTTTTCCATACCAGGGCACTTCGTATCGAAGGAGTCGTCATAGAAACTTCGAAAAGGGCTCATTTGATTGGAAATTGGAGTGGCTAGTGCCCTTTCTAATAGTCGAAAGTGATTGGAGGGCAACTAGCCCCCCCCCCCACGCCTATCATTCCCCAATCAAAATTTTGAGATAGCCATTTTGTTAAGCATAGTTAATTTCCAAAGGTTTTTGAGGAGGTCACTCCCCCACAACCCTCAGGGCAAGGGTTTTAAGTTATGCCCTGGGGGCATATAAGAACGATGTTGGCGCAATATATTATTTATTATTTTTTTCCTTTAGACCAGGGTACCTCGTATCGAAGAAGTTGTCGTAGAAACTTCGAAAGGAGCTCATTCAATTGGAAATTGGAGTGGCTTGTGCCCTTTTTAATATATGAAAATGATTGGAAGGCATCTAACAACCCTTCCACGCCCACCATTTCTCGAAACACATCCAATCAAAATTTTGAGATAGCCATTTTGCTCAGCGTAGTTGATTTCCAGATAGAAAATATGTTTTTGAGGAGGTCACTCCCCTACAACCCTCAGGGCAACGGTTTTAAGTTATGCCCTCGGGACATATAAGGTAATTATAGGAAACGTTGTCGTAGAAACTTCAAAAAACGCTCATTCGATTGGAAATTCAAAGGGCTAGTGATTGAGGGCAATTAACCCCCCTCTCACGCCCATCTTTTCCCCAAACACATCCAATCAAATTTTTAGATAGCCATTTTATTCCACGTAGTTGAAAGTTTTGGAAATTAGGTCTTTAAGGATGACAACCCCAAGCCCTCAGGGCAAGCATTGTAAATTATGCCTTGGGGGCATATAAGGTTTTTTATAGAAAGCAGTGTTGTAGAAACTTCAAAAAGGGCTCATTCAATTGGAAATTGAAAGGGCTAATGCCCTTTTAATATTTGAAAGTGATTGAAGGGAAACTAACCCCCTTCTCACGCTCACCATTTCCCCAAATACATCCAATCAAAATTTTGAGATATCCATTTTGTTCAACGTAGTCGAAAGTTAGGGGAGCCCTTTTTCAAGTTTTTACGACAAAGATTTCAATAATAACTTATATGCCCCCAGAGCATAATGTATAACCCTTTCCATGAAGACTGTGGAGGAGTGTCCAGCTCAAAGGTATAATTTCCTGAACTTTAAACTGCGTGGAACAAAATGGCTATCTCAAAATTTTAATTGGATGTGTTTGGGGAAATGGTAGGCGTAAAAGGGGTGTTAGTTGCCTTCCAACCGCTTTTGACTATTAAAAAGGGCACTGGCCATTTCAATTTCCAATCGAATGAGCCCTTTTTTGAAGTTTCTACGACAACGCGTTCTATAAAAACCGTATATGCCCCCAGGGCATAACTTACAATCCTCGCCCTGAGGGCTATGGGGGGGGGGGGTTGTCACTCTAACAGACCTAATTTCCAGCACTTTCAACTAAGTTGAACACAATGGCCTTCTCAAAATTTTCATTGGATGTGTTTGGGGAAAAGGTTGGCGTGAGAGGGGGTTTAGTTGCCCTCCAATCGCTTTCGACTATTAAAAAGCGCACTAGCCCTTTGAATTTCCAATCAAATAAGCCTTTTTTGAAGTTTATACGACAACGCTTTCTTTAAAAACTTTATATGCCCCCAGGGCATAACTTACAACCCTTGTCCTGAGGGCTGTGGGGGAGTGTCCTCCTCAAAAACATATTTTTTATTTGGAAATCAACCACGCAGAACAAGATTGCGATCTCAAAATGTTGATTGGATGTATCTCGGGAAATGGTGGGCGTGGAAGGGGTGTTAATTGCCTTCCAATCACATTCGACTATTAAAAACGGCACAGGCCACTCCGATTTCCAATTGAATGAGCCCTTTTTGAAGTTTATACGACAACTTCTTCGATACGAAGTGCCCTGGTCCAAAGGAAAAAAATAAATAATACATTGTGCCAGCATCGTTCTTACATGACCAAAATGAACAAAATGGCTATGTCAAAATTTTGATTGGATGTGTTTTGGGAAATGGTGGGCGTGGAAGGGGTGTTAGCTGCCTTCCAATCACTTTCGACTATTAAAAAGGGCATTGGCCGTTCCAATTTCCAGTCGAATAAGCCATTTTCGAAGTTTCTACAACAACTCCTTCGATACGAACTGCCCTGGTATGGATAGAAATAAAAAAATAAATAATGCTTTGTGCCAACATCGTTCTTTACTTAGGCAGCGCGAATGCGCTGCCTATGATAGGAAGAAACCGAGCACGACGTTGACGGCAACGTTCTTCAGTTCCGAAGACACAATCGCGATAAAATTTTGTACGTCACCGCACTTGCCAGCAAGTTATTGTCTATTCCTGCGACTAGTGTGGCCGCAGAAGGACTATTTTTGGTGGTAGGCCTGATAGTGACTATGATAGTAACTTAGAAGAGAAATGGCCTCAGTCCACACAGAGTGGATAAGTTGATTTTCATTCACGATAACTATAGCCACATCCCGCAGTTCCAATATGCTTCTGAAGTTTGCCCGAAGGAGTTTTTTTTTCGACTTGCACTAGTATTCAAAGATAAATGATGAATTTTGTGACACGGTATTCGAAGTTTTGTATGCAGTAATTTTCGAGGAATAAAAATACTACTAATTTTGATCATTAATTCTGTTAGAAATACATAGCTCTTAGATATTTCAACTATTCTGCAAGGGTTCTGAATTGCCACAGCCATTTCGCTTTTATCAGACTTCTACTTCTCTTTGATGAATAATGAAGTCCAGCCTGCAACTGGTAAATTTTCTACCTCATGAACAGGTAGAATATCTTGTAAATAAAAATGGGATTTGAGGAAAACTCAAATCTATTCTCTTATAGGTGCGACGCCGGGGACTAGTGATAATAGTAATAGCAGTGGTAGCATACAAATATTAAACCTTATAATAAAAACCTTATATGCCCCAAGGGCTTAACTTACAACCCTTGCCCTGAGGGTCGGGGGGGTGGGGTTGTTGTCTTCCTCAAAGACCTAATTTCCAGAACTTGAAACTACGACAACGCTTTCAATAAAAAACCTTATATGCCCCAGGGCATAACTTACAACCATTGCCCTGAGGGCTGGAGGGAGGGGGTGTGATCCTCAAAGACCTAATTTCCAGAACTTTCTGCTACGTTGAACAAAATGGTTATCTGAAAATTTTGATTGGATGTGTTTCGGGGAATGGTGGGCGTGAGAGGGGGGTTAGTTACCCTCCAATTACTCTCGAATATTAAAAAGGGCACTAGCCCTCTCAATTTCCAATTGAATGAGCTCCCTTTCGAATTTTTTATAACAACTCTATCTATAAGAACATTATATCCCCCCAGGGCACAACTTACAACCTTTGCCCTTCGGGCTCTTGGGGGTTTGTCATCCTTAAATACATAATTTCGAGATCTTTCAACTACGTTGAACAAAATGGCTATCTCTAAACTTTGATTGAATTTGTTTGGGGAAATGGTGGGCGTGAGAGGGGGGCTAATTACTCTCCGCTCACTTTCGACTATTAAAAAGGGCAATTTCAATTTCCCAACAAATGAGCCTTTTTTGAAATTTCTACAACAACTTTCTATATAAACCTTATATGCCCGCAGGGCATAACTTACAACCCTTGCACTGAGGGCTCTGAGGGGGTTATCATCCTAAAAGACCTAATTTCCAGAGCTTCGACTGTGTTGAACAAAATAGATATCTCAAAATTTTGATTAGATATGTTTGGGCAAATGGTGGGCGTGAGACGGGGTTAGTTGCCCTTCAATCACTTTCGACTATTAAAAGGGCACTAGCCCTTTCAGTATCCAATTGAATGAGTCCTTTTTGATGTTTTTACAAAATCGCTTTCTATAAAAACCTTACATGCCAGAACTTCGTTCTGGCATGTAATTAGTTCTGGAATTAGTTCTGGAGTATGCCCCAAGGCATAACTTACAACCCTTGCCCTTAGGGCCGTGG
>JAQQPU010006319.1:28845-43153 GCA_029168905.1 Artemia sp. Kazakhstan ARC1039 | reverse complement strand
GAAAAGTTAAAAGAGTATATAGTATAAAAATTCTTACTGTATTCAAGACACGCTACAAAAGGAACTGACTTAAAAAAGGAACTATTTCCTCCAGCCCGCTCCGCCAGCCGCGTGTCTGCGACGGGGTAGCGGGGGTTGTAATGAATTTTTCCAGCCAATCCGAGGGCTTACTAAGCTACTGGTCAAACCTCCCTAACTGCGCAATTTAATACCTCGTGGTCTATTAACCAACTACGCAATTAGGAGGACATAAAATGGCGCCACAAAAGAAAAGGAGAATTAATAATTATTACTCGGGGAAGGAAAATAATTAAGGGGCCAAAAGAAAGGAATCTGGGAAGGACATTTATCTGAACAAACTGGGACCGAGGGTTCCAACAGTCATATATTCGGATCTCTTAACCAAACTCTACAAGTTATGGCAAGGCCGCCCAATTAATTCCTAATAGTTTGATCACACAAACTAAAATAGTTTATAATCGCCAAAATAGTGTGATCCTTTAAGGTATCGAATCGTCTTTAAAAAAAAAAAATCACTCGGTTCTTTTACCACTTTCATTTCACCGACCAAATCTCGGTCCCCCTACTGCTTATTTGTAAGTCTTCAGAATGTACAAGCTAAGGCCACGTTACTTTGCCTCAAAGCATAACCCCTATGATAAGTTTCCTATGGTTTTTATCATAGAAACAGGTTCATTATATGTCTGTCACCGAGTGTTTGCCGCATAAACGCCGCTTTTAGGCAATGTTTTTATCTCCCCAGGGGGATTTTTTCGTCCGGATAATCTTGTAAGGAATAGAACCGGATTCCCAATATTGACTTTTTTTTTTTTTTTTTTTTTCTAGAAGGTCCATAATTTTCTTGTAAAATTGAAATTCCAACCTCATAATTTAAAATAATATTGTCAGTACCTTATTTTCAAAATTTCAAATTTGAAACACTTTTTTTATCGGGATTTGGGACAATTTTTATTTGCTGTGAAGCGGCGTACTTTGGTATGACTCATGGGGGAGCAACTGCCCCTCACAGACCTTAACCCCCCCCCCGACCAAATTTGGCCCCCCCAGCTGAAATTTAGTTTCTTCAAAAATCTTGTCAAAACTAAACTGTCATAACCCTGCATAACTCAAGCATCCAGAGAAATGGGTCGGTTTTCCTTAGTATATCTTTACCTTTATTGTACTATATGGCTAACTTTTCAGTTTTTACTGTCATTTTCACTTGATTTGGGAAAATTGACTGCAACTTTGCCCCCCCCCAGGATTTTGACAAAATTTCATCATTGTTGTTGTATATCTTTTGTATATTTTATTTCTATTCCTTCCATACAGTCCTATTATATTTTTACTCTACAGTAATTTTTTTTATAGTTTTTAATGGATCCAATGATTTTGAGTGTTCTTTATGTTTGGTGCATGCTCAATCAAGATCAGATTGTTAGTTTTTGGTTTGGAACACAATTTAGGGCCATGTACTTACCATGGGTTCTACTGGCTTTTCGTATGATTCTTTCCGGAGGGTAAGTTTTGATTTGGTTTCTACGAAATGTATTTACCATTTACTTAGAGCCATGTACTTACCATTTACTTAGAGCCATGTAATTACCATCGGTTCCAACGGCTTTCCTCTTTTTCAGGAGGGCAAGTTTTGACTTGATTTCCATGAAATGTACTTACCATGCACTTAGAGCTATGTACTTACCATGGTTTCTACTGGCTTTTCATGTGATTCTTTCCGGATGGTAAATTTTGATTTACCTTCCATGAAATTCGTGAATATTTCAGTTTTGGTTAAAACTGAAATGTTCTATAACGGCAATTTGCTATTGTGGAAAACGGTTGTATTCAGAGAATGAACCTTTCTGGAATGAGTTCAGAGCCTAAATCATGTCCTAGCAAGATGCTTTCATGCTTCTACATGTACTCTTCCCCTGTTTAAAAGGCTTAGAAAATAAGACATCACTCATCTACCTTAACTTTAGAAAAAAATTATATTTTTCAATTGTATTTCAGGTTTAGAGAGCAGAATTCTAATTCAGTTCAGAATCAAAGCATTTTGGTTAAATCATTATTTCAGTTCAGTTTTTATGAACAGGAATCATGTAACGACTTTTATTCTGTATGACATTGGTTCTATATCTTGATCAGTCTAAAAATAAAAAATGTCAAATTTTTGTAAAAATTCATTTTCTAACAATCGATCTTCTTTTTTTTCGGAAATTTTTCCTGAACGCTTGATGAGAACCGTAGATTAGAAATCTGCTGCGTAATAAATTTATTTTTAATTTTTAATTTATTATAAAAATGAAATTAAGTAAGTGTTCGTACAAATGGTAGTGTATAACAAAGTTTTTTTTTCTTTTTTTACGGTTGATGGAAAACCTCACAAAGTAATTATTTTTTTTTTACATATTGATTCTGCAGGAGTTTCGTTTAATTATATCTGTAAATACGTTCTGAGTGACTACATAAATGTACGACAACAAAAAGAATAGAAGAACAAAAAAATAATTAAGAAAAAGACAAAACCAAGCGAGGGAGATTTTAAAACCAGTGAATAAAACGAAAAGACGAAACAGGTATTTATGTAAATACTTCCGCTAAGCCATCGTCAGTGTAGAAGAAAAAACTAACATTTTAAAATAGCCCGTATTATAGGGGGAAATGACCGAAAAAAATATACCACAAATAAGATACCATTCAAAGATGGGATTGGACATGAACTTTACTCTGATGATTAATGCTGCCTGGCTATTGAATTGATTTGTATTAAGACATCTAATGATCTTGTTTTAAAATGAGAAGAGACGTGACTTGAACCCCTTTGTATTAAATTATCATAAATCCGACTCATGCTGACGAAAATGGGCTTTGGTCATGCAACGGAAATTTTGGTCATGCTGACCAAAATTATCCACCGTTGATAAAGGTTGTCGGAGACGGAATTTATGAACAGTTACAGAGGAAAGGTGCCGTTTACCAAAAGTTATTGGGAATGGAGCTGGCACTGTTGACTAAGTGTGGTTAGAAAACAGAGCTTGTGCAACGTTGGTTAAAGGGGGCTCGGAAATGGAGTGATCAGACTATTTACTCGAAGGGCATTGGAGACGGAGCGTGTATAGTTCTGCACAATCTCCGTTGATTTCCGGTTTTGTAAATCAACAAAGGGACCACAAGATTAGGCTTCCGTGCTGCTGAGCAGCAAGGTCTGGAGATGGATTCTACGCACTATTCATCAAAGGCGATTGTTAACGATTGTTAACGATTGATTGTCCGTGCTGTGTACTGAAGTTGTTCCTAAATGGAGCATACGTCCTGTTTAGCAAAGAGAATAGAACACCCGTCGGCCAATGGGGTTGAAGACGTGCCATTTATATTTCTCTAGTAAATTGCATCTGTTAAGTCTCTTTTTTATATAGGCTATTCGCATAATGTTTTTGTTTGCATGTTTGCATTATTTTTTAAACAGTGACTGTATTTGGAATGTGTAGCTGGATTATACATTTCAATTCTATTCTATCTCTTTTTCTCACTTCGTTTTTTTTAATGCAAATATTTTATGTTCATTTCTTTTCTTATATATTTATAGAGAATCCTCTCTAAATATATAGGATTAGAGAATGCTCTCGGGTTTAATTTTGTTTTTCAATGATTTTATAAATTCTGTCTCCATAACAGCCACATGGTCAGAGAAAAATAATTCTCCTAAAACAAACTAACATTAACCTATGTTTGAGAAAAGTATCAGGTCCTGAAGAACTAGTAGAACTAAAATACGTGTCGACTAGGCTATATGAGAGCTGTTAAAATTAATTGGCAGAGATGTAGATACCATGCGAATTATGGAATTTTTGTGGAAAAATCAGTATATATGAAATGATAGGAACTAATGTTATGTATATTATGAATAATTTGATATTCAGTAATGAATAATTATATGCAATCAAAAATTAAATAACTTATTATGGCTCTCGGGGTATGATCTTAACAGTAAAGTTGAATTTGTTTTGATGTAAGGTTTGTGCTGCTGATTAGGATGTGCGATTTGTATTAATTGTTTTATAATTTATTTAGTCCTGTATTATTTTTTAGTATATTTTTGCCACCCCCTCGGACACGTTTTTCACTTCTTGGAATGGCTGTTAATACTGATGTTGTTTTTTTGGTTTAATAAATATCTCTCAATGATTTATGTTTATATTGAGTCTATTTTTCTTTTTGTTGTTTACTGCTGTAAATTGAGTGATGATTTACGATATTGTTCGATATTTTTTTTTCTAGTGGTTTGAGTGAAATTGTTGGAATTCTTGTTGGTCATCTATATTTCTTTCTTGCGTTCAAGTACCCTCAAGATTTTGGTGGAGCATCTCTTTTGCAAACTCCACAATTCCTGTAAGTGCTCAACTTGTTAAAATTTTATTTATGTCATTTTTTTAGACCTGATTATATGTGTACAAAATTAGACCAATTTTTTCATAGGCATATCCAGGGTTGCCACCTGAATAAAAATCACTAGATTCTAGTGATTTTTTGTCGATTTCTGATTTTCGTCATTAATCTAGTGATTTATGTGCTGATTTAGCGCTTTTTTTGTTTAGGCAATATAAAAGATCACCAGAAATAGTGATAATCACTAGGGGTCGAAACCCTGGGCATGTCCTCAAACATTAGGCCTATAGCAAACTGAGTCTCAGAGTAAGGAGGGATTCCTGTCCTCATGTGCACAAGTATGTATTTAAACACAGTTTAGGCATATTTCTGACCTTTGGTGGGGGGACGCAGAGAATTTTTCCTTATGGGCATCAGGTCAGAAACAAAAATGCATGATGAAATATGGTGTTGAATTATAGTCGACATCGGTGTTGCAACAATAGCTGAGTAAAGAGGAACCGCAGCCCCTAGTTACCGGAAATTAAAACGCTCTTTTAAATAAATTTTAAAGTACTAAATAATCGCTATTAGAAGGGATTCAAGCATGGTAACCATTATTCATGTTAAACTTTTAAAAAATTAATGATGAAATCAGGTTCGGCCTTGAAGAGAAGTTTCTTAAACTGCATTCGGTTGTATTGAACAGGGAAAGACATTGCTTTTTTTTCGTGTGTATATTCTTGAAATCCTTGCAGATCTCATCGATTTCAGCAATAGCTATAACCAGTATTTTTGGAGTGGAGCAGTTTCTTTTTTTGTCAACCTTAGAAGGCTTATGGTCGTCATAGGCTGTAGCAGAAGCAGAGAAACTAAACTAAAAAAAAACTTTTTCGCATGTAGACCAATGGTCTGCGTTGCGCAGATACCGATATCTTGATCCAATGTCCTCGGTCGGGAGCGCAATGCGTGATTGCGAGTCACACCAGCGACACCATGACTCGAACCCCTGACCTCAGGATTTCAATTTGGAGCGCTAACTACCCGGCTAGGCGGGCTGTAGCAGAAGCAGAGGAAGAAGAACAAATTCTTCTCTAGATTTTGCAGACGAGTATAATTCTCAAATGGTGAGCAGACGGGTAGTATTTTTAGACATTTGATATATCAAATGTCTAAAAATACTATCCGTCTGCTCACCATTATAATGGAGACTTCTCAAATGAAGCTACACGCCTAAATTCAAAGATCTAATCCGAGAAATATACCTTTAAATTTAGCATAGATGTCTGTATTTAGGCATTTGCATATAGGCGTTTACGATAAATACAGACCTCTCTATTTAGAATTTGGAAGTCTACAGTAAAAAAAACCTTTAACGTCCACAATAATTATAAAAACTGTCGCTGCTGCCTTGTGGATACTCGCATGTAGAACAAAGTTTTATTATCTGAAGAAGGAACAATCTATTGTGTATTTTCCGTATAAAAATCTTTTTTTTTAATTTCTTAAGTTATTGACCCCTCCCCCTTCAAATTTTCAGTTTCTTTCTTTTTTGAAATTTTAAATGAACACAGAGGTTCTACTTCTCAGCGTAACCTTATCTCCATAACACTTCATGTGGTTCATTTATGATTTGGCTAAAAACAAAATATGATCATAGTTTAAACAAATCAGGAAGCTCTCACTACTAAGCAACAATGTAGACATCTACATTTGATATTTTGACATCTACAATATAAATACAATGATAAATTTATGACAGTCGTATGTAGATATTTTTTCTTTTTACTTTAGCTTTTGACAGTTTTTTTTTTCTATTGACTATGAGAACGAGCAGTACGCAAAAATATTCAAATTTTTTCGTAAAAGCATCGAAAACAAATTTTAGCATAAAGAAAATAGTACTGCATTTCATTCAACGCCTAATTTTTTTCTAAAGGTTTTAAGTCATTCCTTTTGACTGCTTTGTGATAAAAACTGGAGATATTTTGAAGTTGTATTATTCAGTGGGACTTTGAACCTACTTACGAAAGACTACTTGATGAAATTTTGCGATATGCCCATATATCAGGTAACCGCGTGGGGAATTACATAGCTACCCGGGGTAAGGTAGCTTTGAAACTACTGCCTGTTATCATAGTCGGATCTTGCAAGATGTCTTTAAGCTATTTTTTAATAGCTTCATATCTTCATATACTGTGCTGCTGTACTGTATTATCCTTTCTCTTCACTTCCTTCCTCTTATTATTCTTCATATTAATTTGTAATCTCCTCTTGTAGGTACAACTACTTCCCTGGAAGGGTTCCGGGCACTGGGCTGTTTAGTAGACCTCCTCAAGAAAGATCAGGAAGTTGGGGCAGAGGCAATAGACTTGGAGGAAATTGAAAATGAGTATTTTTTTTTTACAATGCTAGTGCGACTGAAAGCTGTCAAGAAATTTTAAGCTGTAAATAATGTTTTGGTGTAAATAGTTTTGGTGTTCTTTGTCATGTGCTTGAATGCAATATAAAGTCTATTGCACAGTTTAAACTGAGTTTTTGTTCTTCTTCACCAACTATTTTTGTTCTTACAAGTCTAATGATTAGTTGTAACAAAAAAGGTTTCGAAAATATGTGCTTTTTGTCAGATAAAGCCTCCTGTGGGAGAGGTCAATAACAGTATGTTTCTTCAGTCTAAGGTTACTTTTAGGCATATGTTTGATAATTTTTGAACATAATTTTTAAGTATAGGGAAGAAAGTTTGTCAACAGATACGAATACGTCATTGCTGTATTTTTAATAAATCGTGGCATTAGTGTAACCCAGTGAAACGTATAAAAATCATTGATATCACAAATCGACTCAGGGCCTCTGGAAATGTTAAGCTCACCCTGAAGTTATCAGAAAGTTTTCCAGGGTAGTGGAACAAGCCATCATAAGAGATAATGGAGGAAGTGCTGGAGCCCATTCGAGGGTTAATAGGTGTTCTAAGCTTTGCAGGGGAGGATATGACGATCCTGGTAATTGTCGCAACAAAGGGATTTAAGAGCACATAAAAGACATAGAAGACGTTAACCATGATCATGATGGTGCGATGGCTTTGATGATGGTCGTTGGTGAAGAGTGCGATGGCCATTATCGTGTTTATAACGGCGAACAGGGTGATGATTGCGATGTTTTGTTCTTGATGAATTTTGGGAAAATATGCCTGGATGGATTTATCTTAGTCCCTTATCGCTTAAAACAGAAACTTTTGTCCATGCTTGTAGACACACAACCGAGGGGAAAAAAGAATGCAAACTGCTGATTTGCTCCAGCTAACTCTGGGATATGCCTATATTTAATGGAAAAGGATTGGTGACCCCTTCAATTTAGTCTGAAGGGCCCATAAGAACATTGAATCAATTTCAGCCGAAAAACTCACCTTCCTTGTTTTTGGTGTTATTATTATCATTCGTTGGAACGTCTTTGCAAGGTTAACGTTGTTGTTATGATAATTCTCGTCGTCCATACCCCTAAAACTGCATATAAGAATCTGTATCTGCCTACGACGTCCTTCCAGTGATCGACACCTGAGGATGAGTTGCCTTATGGTATGCTTTCAAAGGGAAGCCATTTGGATTAATGTGTAACAAATAGAATATCTCCCCTCACCCTTCGTCCTGTGACTAGATATGGATACAGCTATGTCTCAAACCAAAACATGGTTGAAGGAACTTAAATTTTCGTGGATGTGTGCTTTTTTTTACAATAGATGACTTGCATATCGCCAAGCAATACTGCATAAATCTGGGTTAGGAATTAACAAGTCATAAAAAAAAAATCCGATTATAAGTAATACCTCCCCACAGAAATATCTTCGGGGAAATTCGATCCTGGCGAAAATTTACCCCAGACAATTACCCTTAACATATCCACGCCTAAAATTGAATCGGTAAAGAAAAAGCAAGACATAAAGAAATTTTGTATAGGAATTCTGGTAAATTCACCAAGTGTAAAAATTTCCTCTGAAAAGTTCACCCCTGGAAACTTCTGTCTCCATAGGAAATTTTTTTCATGCAAAATCCCCCCCCCCCCGCAGAAAATTCTTCCTCCCCACCCAAAAAATTTATGCATGCGCCCAGTGACAAATAAAATAATATGTTAATTTTATAACTTAAAATCTTTTTCCCCGGGGGATGTAGGGGGTCATTTTATCTCTAAAGACATAGTTATTGGGCCTTTTAAGTATGCTGAAGAAAAAAGCTATCTCAAAATTTTAATCGGACGATTTTGTGAAAAAGGTGGCGTTGGAGGCGGCCTAGTTGCCCTTCAATTATTTTGGTCACTTAAAAAGGGCACTTAAACCCTTCATTTCCATTAGAATGAGCCCTCTCTCGACTGTCTAGGCCCACTGGATCGATACGATCACTCCTAGGGAAAAAACAAATAAACACGGATCCGTGATCTTTCTTCTGGCAAAAATTACAAAATTCCACATTTTAGCAGATATGAAACCTCTACAGTAGGGTTCTTTGATACACCGAATCTGATGGTGTGATTTTGTCATTAAAATTCTATGACTTCGAGGGGGTTTTCCCCCCTGTTTTAGACAATCAGGCCAATTTCCTCAGGCTCGTAGCTTTTGATTGTAAAATTAAACTTAATGGAACTTATATATTTGGAACAAGAACGATGTTGGCACAATGTATTATTTATTTATTTTTTTAGTCTTAGACAAGGGTAATTCGTATCGAAGGAGTTGCCGTAGAAACTTTGAAAAGGGCTCATTCGATTGGAAATTGGAGTGGATAGTGCCCTTTTTAATAGTCAAAAGTGATTGGAAGGCAACTAACACCTCTTCCACGCCCACCATTTCCCCGAACACATCCAATCAAAATTTTGAGATAGCCATTTTGTTTAGCTTAGTTGATTTCCACATAGAAATTATGTTTTTGAGGAGGACACTCCCCCACAGCCCTCAGGGCAAGGGTTCTAAGTTATGCCCTGGGGGCATATAAGGTTTTTATAGAAAGCGTTGTCGTAGAAACTTCAAAAAAGGCTCATTCGATTGGAAATTCAAAGGGCTAGTATCCTTTTTAATAGTCGAAAGTGATTGGAGGGCAACTAACCCCCCTCTCACGCCCACCTTTACCCCAAAGACATCCAATCAAAATTTTGAGATAGCTATCTTTTCAACGTAGTTGAAAGTTCTGAAAATTAAGTCTTTGAGGATGACAACCCCACCACAGCCCTCAGGGCAATGGTTATAAGTTATGACAAATGAAATTCAGAGAGGAGAGAAAATAACAAAATGAAAAATAAAATTTAGAAAGGTGAAAAAACGAGGATTTTGTCAGCCAGCTTATAAATTATAATTTATAAGTTGTGCCCTGGGGGCATATAAGGTTTTCATGGAAAGCGTTGTCGGAGAAACTTCAAAAAGGGCTCATTCCATTGGAAATTGAAATGACTAGTGCCGCTTTTATATTCGAAAGTAATTAGAGGGCAACTAACCCCCCTCTCACGCCCACCACTTTCCGAAACACGTAAATCAAAATTTCGAGTTAGCCATTTTTTCAACGTAGTTGTAAGTTCTGGAAATTATGTCTTTGAGGATAACAACCCTCAGGGCAAGGGTTGTAAGTTATGCCCTGGGGGTATATGAGGTTTTTGTAGAAAGCGTTGTCGTAAAACTTCAAAAAGGGCTCATTCTATTGAAAATTGAAATGGCTAGTGGTCTTTTTTAATATTTGAAAGTAATTGGAGGGCAAATAATCCCCCTCTCACGCCTACCATTTCCCCAAACACATCCAATCAAAATCTTGAGATATTAATTTTGTTCAACATAGTTAAAAGTTCTGGAAATTAGGTCTTTTAGGATGACAACCCCCCTCAGAGCAATGGTGGTGAGTTATACCCTGGGGGCATATAAGGTTTTTATAGAAAGTCTTGTAGAAACTTCAAAAAGGGCTCATACGATTGGAAACTGAAAGCGCTAGTGCCCTATTTAATAGTCGAAAGTGATTGGAGGGCAACTAACGCCCCTCTCAAGCCTACCATATCCCCAAACGTATCCAATCACAATTTTGAGACAGAAATTTTGTTCAACGTAGTTGAAAGTTCTGGAAATTAGGTCTTTGCCTGCGTTGTCGTAGAAACTTAAAAAATAACTCATTCAATTGGGAATTGAGAGGGCTAGTGCCCTTATTAATAGTCAAAAACGATTGAAGGGCGAATGCCCCCCCCCCATACCCATCGATCAGAAATTGATCTGAGTATGATTCTCAACCCTATGCTTCCTAAAAACCAGATTATAATTTGTACTTTACTGAAAAAAATTCTTTTAAATTTTTTCACTTATAACTTTAAGAAAACAAAAATTAATTAAGATTTTAAGGAATAAATATTAGCATATGCCTATTAAACTGACATTGAACATTTTTTCAGTAAATTCATTTGAATTTTTTTTTAGTAAAGCACAAATTATATTTTGCTTTTAGAAAGCATAGGGTTTAGAACCCTACTCAGATTGATTTCTGCTCGTTTTGAGTTTGCCTTAATTTGATTTCTGTTTGTTTTGGGTTTAATTTATTTATTGATACCAATTTGTGGTAGTTGAATGCTTCGTAGATTATTTGATTCTATTTTTGTTAATTTTTGGTTTAATGGAGTTCTTTACTTATTTTTTGAAAAACTTATTTTGTGCAAAAAGTTTTTTTGATTAATCAGTGTAATAAGCCAATTCTTTTGATATATCCATTGGTATCAAAATTCAGTTTTTTAGAGTTTCGGTTACTATTGAGCCGGGTCGTTTCGCACTTACAGATCATTACCACGAACCCATCAAAATCCAAACACAGATCATGAAATCTGAAATATTTTGTTTTTCTTTCGCTATTCTATTCTATTCTATTTTTTTTTTTTTTTTTTTTTTTTTTTTTTTTTTTAATTTCTTAATATATGAGGGATTTAAGTGCGAGGGGGAGAATTGCCCTGTTATGAAACAGGTACATTTTACATGACTGTCATAAAAATAAAACGTGGCATCTATGATACCAAACAAACATGGTATCTATGCAGGCAGGATGATTTTTGAGTGTTTCTACTCCTTCTGTTAACTATTTTAAGGTGTAAGAAATTCCATAAAGACAAGTCCACATCTGTTATAATCTACGGAAGCAATCTTTCTGTAATTTTGGTTTGAGTTTGATTGTTTTTTAAGATTAAATGCATAATAATTACATATATTATTGATTAAACAAATTGATCCCTTTGCCAGGAATCCTTGCGGTTTAAAAGTTACTGTATTTTGTTTCATTTTGTATGCAATTTAATTGCTCTTTTTATTTGAGAGTTTTTTCCTAAAACTATTTAAAATTGAACCTATTCCTACGTAAAAAAAAAAATCCTGAAATGTATTTCCTGTCACCAGGCCGCCATTGATATTTTGGCTTTTGCCTCCTCCCCCTCCCCTGGAAAATTTTCTGCCGGCGCCCTTGATGTATGGTAATATATTCTAAATTAAAACAATGAAAAAAATATGGCCATTTTTTCTGTACAAAAAATAAATTTCCCGCAAGAACAATAGATGAAGGCAAGAAGTAATTGAAAAAAATTAACAAATACTAGGTTTGTGCCAAACAAAATCTGTATGCTTCAATACAAATTATTTACTTGGAAAGACATTGAATATAAGTAACAAGCTGCAGTGTGTAATATTTACCTCCGAGACTATTCTTTTCTCTTTTTTTCAAAAAATTTCAAAGCATGAAAGTTAAACCCCTTTCAAATTTGAGAAACATACTTAATTTATGGATGGTAATAAAAATTGAAAAGAATAAAAAAAATTCTCTATAAAATAGTGACTTAAACTCATTTAGTTTGCAAAGCTGCAGTACGGAAAATAGCTTACATCTTCTAATGCATCTTTTTACAAGCCCAAATAGTTAAAAGGGGGGAATTTTGTATTTCCTTACATAAATCTAAAATAGCTACTGTATTTACTCCAAATTTTGTCTAATAAAAAGTAGATAACAAAATAGTTTTATTCAGTTAAATTTAACAACAGATTCAAGCAGTAGATGGCCTTGCAAACGAAGTAATCTTTCTTTTTCCACCTATTTTTTTTGCTGGTGCTTGTGGAACTAGTGATGCGGGCTCTGCTTGAGCCTCTTCAGCATTTGCAGAACTTTTCTCAATTGCATCACGTGAAGCTGCTTGGATCGCAACAACACTGGTAGCTGCTGCTTGATTCTCATCATGGGTTCGATGCTCTTCATTTTCCGGTTGTTTTTCGTCATGAATGTGAGGCTCTTCTGGTTTTTCAGCAGCCTTTACTGCAGCTCCTGGTCTCAAAAAGCTAGTAACCTTTCGTTTTCCTCCAGGCCCTTTAGAAACAGCTGGCTGTTGTTGCAAGGATACGGGTTCTGCTTGTGCTTCTTCAACATTGGTAGACTTTTTGTTTATCACATCACTTGAACCTGGTTGGTTGACGGCCTCATTGGAAGTAGTTGCGTGATCCACATCATGGTTGTGATGCTCTTCAGTTTTCAAGTGTTTTGCAACGAGCACGTGAGGCTCTTCGGCTTTTCCCACCGCTGTAGCTGCAGCTCCTGGTCTCAAGAAGCTGGTAATTTTTCGTTTTCCTCCTGGCCCTTTTGGAACAGCTGACTGTTGCTGCAATGATGCTGGCTCTGCTGCAGCATCTTCAGGCACAGGGTCTGGTTTTGGTCTGAAATAAAGAGAACGTCAAAATCACTCTTTAGGTGTGCAAGTTTCGTCTGATTTCTCACTGTTGTAGTACAGAAGAGACACATTATTTCTGATTCTAAAATATTTTTAGATTGTCGGTTTTGTAGTTAATTATCTATTAATTCATACTAAACCTGTTGTCTTTTTAAAGATTGGACCATCAGAAAGAATTTTATATGGGATGGAAAGGATCCCAACCAAGTCAAAATTAAGAGCACTCGAGGTGATGGTGACGAGCATAGACAAATGCGGTACACAATAATGAATAATAAATTTGAAATAAAATATGATAAATCTTTAAAGAGAAATTCGTTAGGGATAATCTTAGAAATGAAGCTGCAGGGAGTTTTTGAACAAAGGGCTTTTTTGAACCAATGTGTCCTTTATGAAACAGCAGCTAAGGAGAACTATACGTGTCCTCAGGATGGTTAAAGACTATCTCTGCAATAATTATATAGCCTGAAAGGAGCAAGGGAAAAGTTTTACCCCCCCCCCTTAAATTTCTTTGCGGATTCTTCGGTGACGACAGAAGTAGAAGCTTCAATCAGACTAGGGTGGGAAGGAATCTTCTGTCTGACTGTTAGTCCTGCCTGGCTTAATGCTGTGAAAATTTTGAAGTGATTGTGTAGTAACAATCATGAAGCCAGACTCTCAAATGTTCAACAAAATAGATGGTAGAGAATTCGCAAAAAGAGATTAGATGACAGACATTGGAGTATTCAGCCCAAAAGCTGTCTTAAGTTTAGATTTGTGAAGCTTTAATACGAGTGTGCTGGATTGTTTTCATGATTGTTTTTTCACTTTGTACAAGCCCTTCAGGTATTTCTGCATTTTATACCAGGTATACAGTTGTGCTCATGCATTTATATACTTATTTTTCTTTGTGATTTTATTTTCAATGTATATTTTTACCAGATTTTTTTTTTGCAACACTACATCGCTGTCACATTCTCATTGCTCGTAATTTTGATCAGTTCTTAGGTTCGGATTACATACTTTTATATGCACAGCAATTGATTGCTCTAAGATTTTCGCTTTTTAGGGATCAGTCAATTAATCACCAATCAATCATTTTATTAATACTAAAAAAAAAACTATTACAAACGTAAAGTGGTTACTAAGCCCAAGAAGCTTGGCTGGTAGTGGATGGAAGAGACAGTGTTGTATCACCACATTCCTAAATACTAATTACAAATTTATTGATTATGACGAACAATTCAAGCCGAAA
>JAQQPU010006319.1:0-23845 GCA_029168905.1 Artemia sp. Kazakhstan ARC1039 | reverse complement strand
TCCTTACTTTCAGTTTAAAAAACTTGTTTTTTTATTTAATTTCTGATCGTTTTTTAGTTAATGCAGCTTTTATTTTGGCTCGCCGTCATTGAATAAGTAAACAAAATTTGCATAAAAATTGTACTTTTCTTTTGCTAAATGGCTGTCTCTAAATTTGGTTCTGACGTAATTTACAAATTAACTTACGTAACGAACTTCTATATTCGTATATTTTTCTTCTGGCAAAAAATACAAAGTTGCAGATTTTTGCAGATATGAGCTTGAAACCTATGTTATAGGGTTTTCTGATACGCTGAATCTGACGGTGTGATTTTCATTAAAAATTTTTCACTTTTAGGGGATGTTTCCCCCCTCTTTAAAAAATCAGGTAAGTTTTCTGAGGCTCGTAGCCTTTGATGGGTAATACTAAACTTAATAAAATTCATATATTTAGAATCAGCATTATAAGCCCATTCTTTTGATACATTTATTGACATCAAAGTTCCGTTTTTAAAAGTTTCGCTTACTATTGAGCCGTATCGCTTGTTTTTTTTTATTGTTTTTTTTTTATTACGTATATGTTATTACGTATATGATGGGGTTCTCCCCTTAGTCAATACCACGCTCTTTACGTTAAAAGTTAAAAAAAATTTTAATTCACAAACCCCTGAATCACAAAGGCCGTTTAATTGGAATAGATAGCTCTTTTGAAAGCACTAAAAAAACTGTAGCGTAAAGAGCGAAGTATTGACTTGGGGGAGAACCCCCTCATGTACGTAATAATTTCTGTTCATTTTAAGTTCTAATGTAGCTTCTTACTTTCAGTTGAAAGTACTTGTTTTTTTTAATTTAATTTCTGATCGTTTTTTAAATAATGCTTGGAAATCCGGCGCCCCCTTCACAGAAATATCCCTTACCCCAAAGAAACATCCTCCACGGAAAGATTCTCCCGAGTAACCCCCTCCTCCTGCTCCCCCCCCCACCAGAAAAAAATTCTTCCTGAAAATGTCTGTATACTTCCCAATAACCAATACAATATGTAAGCAATGGGCAAAGTTCATAACTTGCAGCCCTTCCCCTGGGAACTGTGGGGGATTAAGTCATCGTAAAAGACATATTTATTAGATTTTCGACTATGCTAAACACAATGGCTATCTCAAAATTTTAATTGGGTGACTTTGAGAAAAAAGTGAGCGTGGGAGGGGGCCTAGTTGCCCTCCATTTTTTTTGGTCACTTAAAAAGGGCACTAGAACTTTTAATTTCCGTTCCAATGAGTCCTCTTACGATATTCTAGGACGACTGGGTCAATACGATTACCCCTGGGGAAAAGAAAAAAAAAACAATAAAAAACAAATAAACACGCACCCGTGATCTTTCTTCTGGCAAAAAATGCAAAATTCCACATTTTTGTAGATAGGAGCTTGAAACCTCTGCAGTAGGGTTATCTGATACGCTGAATATGATGGTGTGAATTTCATTAAGGTTCTATAACTTTTAGGGGGTCTTTCCCCCTTTTTTCGAAAATCAGCCAAATTTTCTCAGGCGCGTAACTTTTGATGGGTAAGATTAAACTTGATGAAACTTATATTTTTGAAATCAGAATTAAAATCTGATTCTTTTGATGCATCTATTGGTACCAAAATTCCGTTTTTTAGAGTTTCGGTTACCATTGAGCCGGGTCGCTCCTTACTTACAGTTCGTTACCACGAACTGTTTGAATTCCGTTCGTTTTGGGTTTCATTTATTTATCGATGCTGATTTATATTAGTTTCACGCTTGGTAGATTATTTGATTTTGTTTTTGCTCATTTTTTGTTTAATGGGTTCTTTACTTTTCTTTGAAAAACTTATTTTATGGAAAAAGTTTTTTTTAATTAATTCCTAAAAACATCTAATAATAACATTGCACTACTAATTACCGATTTTTATATATGTATTGGAATAAATTAATTTAAATTAGATACTTTAAAATCTAGTGTTACAAAGATGAAGCCAAGTTTCACGTTCAAGAGAAATCTGACTTGTCTACCCGTGAAAAAATCTAATGTCCCTTATGTTTATAAATTCTCCGGAGCACTTGCATTTCGGTCAGGGTTGCCAACTGGACATATTTTATGTCCAAAGGATATATTCCTATGTGCCGGGACACAATGACATATTAGGGCAAAAAAGGGACATATTTTAGAAATTTGGGACACAAAAGAGACATATTTTGCAAATTTATGACATAAAATAGAATATTTCCCTGTTGGATACATATTTTTGTAATAAAAATGTCATTTTTCACCAAATTAGTTCTAAAAATACTTATCTAGCACTAAATTTACCTAACAACTTACTTTCTAATATTTTTTTTAGGTTTTATACTGTATTTTTGGGAGTTGCTTGCTCTTTCCCGCAGACAACTATCTGCAAATACTCTTTATATTCTTTACAAGTTTGAATTCTTTCATCTATAAACGATTTTATTTCTCCTTGCTTTTACGCTACAGTCAAGATAATAGGCAAGCAGACACCTTTTTAGTTAACAATCGCTTCCGGCTTCCAATAGTCAGGCAAAAACATCTATCTATTTATCATGTGTTACTAACTGAAAATCAAAAGTTAACAAAAGAAAACAAATTGGATTCTTGATGATCTGGAAATAATTTTGATATCAATAGATGTACCAAAAGAATTAGCTGATTGTGCTGATTCCAAATATATAATATTCATTAAGTTTAGTGTTACCCATCAAAGGTTACGCGCCTGAAAATAAATTGCCAAATTTTCGAAAAAGGTAAAAAATACCCCCTAAAAGTCAAAGAATCTTACTGAAAATCACAACATCAGATTCAGCGTTTCTGAGGAACCCCACTGTAGAGGTTCCAAGCTCCTATCTATAAAAATATGAAAGTTTGTAGGGTTTGCCAGAAGCATCACGGATTCGTGTTTATTTGTCGTTGTTACTTTTTCCAGGGGTGATCGTATCGAACCAAAAGTACTAGAATATCGTAAGAGGGCTCGTTCAAACGAAAATTAAAAGATCTAACTGAAAATCAAAAGTTAACAAAAGAAAACAAATTGGATTCTTGATGATCTGGAATTAATTTTGATATCAATAGATGTACCAAAAGAATTAGCTGATTGTGCTGATTCCTAATATATAATATTCGTTAAGTTTAATGTTACCCATCAAAGGCTACGGCCCTGAAAAAAATTGCCTAATATTCGAAAAATATGAAAAATGCCCCCTAAAAGTCAAAGAATCTTAACGGAAATCACGCCATCAGATTCAGCGTATCAGAGAACCCCCCCTGTAGAGATTCCAAGCTCCTATCTATAAAAATATGAAATTTTGTGGTGTTTGCCAGAAGAAGCATCACGGATTCGTGTTTATTTGTTGCTGTTACTTTTTCCAGGGGTGATCGTATCGAACCAATGGTACTAGAATATCGCAAGAGGGCTCGTTCAAACGAAAATTAAAAATCTAGTGTTCTTTTTAAGTGACCAAATATTGGAGGACAACTAGCCTCCGTCCCACGCCCTTTTTCCTGAGTGTCATCTGATCAAAATGTTTAGATAGCCCTTTGTTCAGTAAAGTTGAAAGGTACAATAGATATGTGTTTGGAGATGACATGACCCCTCAGAACCTCCAGAGGAAGGGCCGCAAGTTATGAAATTTGCCCATTGTTTAAATATAGTATTTGTTATAGGGAAGTATACAGACATTTTCTAAGGGGGGAAGATCTTCTGGGGACTGATTTTCTACGGGAAGAATTTCTACGGGAAGAATTTTTCTACGGGAAGAATTAGTATTTCCTCAGAAAGAAAATCTCTTGAAAAAAAAATTTGTGCGAAAATCTGTTCACGGTTGATTATTCTCAGGTTGTACGATTGGAAAAGAATTTATTTAGTCACGATTTTCGTTTGTCTAGAGAACGTCTTTATAAGAAATTGGAATGTCTGAGGTATGAATCTTCAACGAATCATCGTGTTTATACCTCGAGGTTTACTCCAGGACCCGCTATTGTTAATCTCTCCTCTAGAGCTCTTGAACCTAAGGAAATCCAAACTCTTGAAAAAGGTCCAAAATTTTCTTTTCCACCAAAACAAGTTCCTGTGGCAGATATTGTTTCCTCCTCAGCCAAAAAAAGTTACATCTCATACTAATTTGAAACCAGAAATTTCGCACGACATGAAAATCTTGTCTAATCTTCGCAAAGACCCTTCAATTATAATAACTAAAGCAGACAAGGGAAATTCACTTGTAGTCATGGATACCTTAGATTACGACAATAAAACTTATTCACACTTAAATGACACAAATACATATACTTCCATGACTCACGACCATACTGATAAGTTTGCGAATAAAATTATAACCGAATTAAAGAATCTAAAACAAAATGGCAAAATCACCCCACAATTGTATAATAAATTTCTCGCCCGAGGTAGCTTTTGCCCAAAGTTTTACGGTTTACCGAAATTACACAAGCAAGGTATTCCCTTAAGGCCAATCGTAGCATGTAAGAAAGCCCCTGCTTCCAATATTGGAAAGTGGTTATGTACAGCCTTCAAACCGTTACTTTATTCCCAAAAATCGTACATATGTAATTTGGTAGATTTAGTAGAAAAACCTAAAAGTGCAAGCATTTCAGAAAATACAATAGTAAGTAGTTTCGACATAGTTTCTATGTACACAAATATTGATGTAGCAATATCTGAGCAGTTACTAAAAAATAAAATAGAAGAAAACTATCTTTTAATTGAAGATTCAACAACAGGAATAGATTGTGAGGTTTTAATGTCCCTGGTCAAAATTTGTAATAAGTATTCAATGTATTTTCAGTTCCATAGTTCTTTTTATCAACAAAAAAAATGGTCTCCCTATGGGGGCGCCGCTATCCGGGTTATTAGCGAACATTTATGTAGAACACCTCGAAAATTGGGCCTTAAATTCATATTTTTTAAAACATGTATATTGGGGGCGTTATATGGACGATGTAATATCGCTCTGGAATTATGGGGAAAATGAACTTAGGGGCTTTCTAGATCACCTTAATACATATGACCGAAATTTACAATTTACCTTAGAAATTGAAAATGCAAATAAATTACCGTTTCTGGATGTTTTAATTATTCGTGGCATTGATAAACTGGATTTTACAATTTACAGAAAACCCACACAAAATAACAGATATCTACATTTTAAATCCAATCACCCCCCACAAGTTAAAAGAGGTGTTGTTACATCTCTTGATGACCGTGCCCTAAACATTTGCTCTGAATCTTACATCACAGACGAACTAAATTTTATTAGAGACATACTTTTTGGAAACGGTTATCCTATTGTCTTTATTAACAATACAATTAGCCCAAGATTGGCAAGACACTCCCGTAAAATTAAGGGTCTTCTGCAATGTGAAGTTCCCGTCAAGCCCTCAAATATAATTTACCTTCCATATATTCCAAAAGTCACTACAAATTTAAAAAAAGTTTGCACACAAAATAATTTTTATGTCGTATTTACAAATAATTTTAAAATCATGAATTTCTTAAATTCTGGTAAAGATATAACCCCAGTTACTCGCCAGAGAGGGGTTTATCAAATACCATGTGACTGTGGCCATTTTTATGTTGGTAGAACCCATCAAAATTTAAAAAAACGCCTGCAACAACACAAAGATGACATAACTAAAGCTTTAAATTCTAATAATACAAATATTTCCTTTGATTCTGCTTTAAGCAGTCACATATATGATAACCCTAGTCATAAAATGCTTTTTGAAGAAACTTGCCTTATTAGCAATGGTTTAGGCATAAAACAGGTTGTTGAAATTAAAGAGGCAATTGAAATTAAAATCAAAATAAATAGTAATATTTCTTTAAATAGAGATTTGGGGGAATATTCGCTTAATGCCCTATACACAAATTTAATTAAAAATGATTTGACTAATTATATTAAAAAACCAGTAAATAACTCCACTCAACCTATTACGAATAGACCTTCTAGGCTGGCTGCCAAGAAGGCGAGACTAGCTTTAAAAGCTTGTCTGTAAATATTTTAATTCCATCTGAATGAATTGTTCTCTGTCCTTTTCGTTTGGAGTACCAGTCCTGATTGAACTTCCTTGAAGTAATGATATTAGGGCTGTTTTAAAACTTTTTTTTTTACAGTTTTAATGATTGAATTTTAATGTAAGTTTCTTTTATAGTGTTTTTATTCTCTTCGGCTGTTTTGCTGAGGACGGCCCTTGGATATAGGGTCGAAATATTCATTTAAAGTTGCGTTCCACTGTCTTGTATAAAAATTTCCCTGTTGTTCTACTTATTTGTTTATGATGGAAAGGCAGTGTGGTCTTCGTCGCTATTTGAAGAATTTTACATGGGAGGAACTTTATATAGTGGAATTTTTTGTGGGGAAATCTTCCACAGAGGGGTGGATTTCTTGGGATTATCTGAAAAATGATCAGAAATAAATAAAAAAACATGGTTTTTCTACCGAAAGTAAAGAGTGACATTAAAGCATAAAACGAACAGAAATTATTCCGTATATGACTTGGGCTACTCCCACCTCAATACCCTTCTCTCTACGCTAATGTTCCACCTTTTGTGTTATTTTTTAAGAACGATTCTTGAAACACAAGTGCCTTGTAATTGAATTAAAACCTTTTTTTAAAGTTCTTAAAAAGATTTTAGCGTGAAGAGAGGGGAATTGAGGAAGGGACAGCTCTTCTAGTATAAGGAATAATTTCTTTTTGTTTTAAGCTTTAATGTTGCTCCTTACTTTAAGTAGAAAAACTTATTTTTTCATTTTATGAATAAAAGAGTGATAAGGTTACAAGTTATTTTTTACTTTTGACCAAGGCACATCGTGTAGAAAGGGTTGTCGTTGAAACTCCGAAAGCGGCTCGAATATAAATTGAAAGCTCTAATGCCCTTTCTAAGAATCATCAGTGATTGGAGGACGAACAGCCCCCCTCCCCCACCCGTCGTTTCCCCAAACATGTCCAATCAAAATTTTGAGATTGCAATTTTGCTCAGTATATTTGTAAGGTCCAGTGCTTATGTTTTTTATGGATGACGCTCCCCCCCCCCCCCCAAAAAAAAACACTTTCGGAGCAAGGGCTATGAATTATACTAGTTCCCCATTAATAACATATAAGATCTCTATGGAAGGGTGGGTTTTATGAGCTTTGGAGGGGGCTCACTGGATTGAAAATCAGAAGTTCTAGTGCCATTTTTATGAGTCAGAAGTGGCCAGAGGCAAACCAGCCAGCCCCTCCACCCACGTCTTCTTTTCACTAGATGCATCCAACAGAAATTTTAAGATGGTCATTTTGTTAAAAATGGTTCAAAGAACATATAATAATGCCATCAGCGATGACACAACCCCTAAGACCTCTGGGACAAGGCTTGTAAGTTGTGTCCCTGGGGTATATAAGGTTTTATGGAATGGGTAGTCGTATAAACTTCAGATGGGGCTCATTTGATAGAAGTTTAATGCCTTTCATGAGAGTCAAAAGTTATTTGAGGACAAGCTTCCCCCCCCCCCCTCCCGCACCTATCATTTCCGAAAACCAGCATCCAATCAAAATTTGCAGACATCTGTTTTGTTCAGCATTGTTGAAAGGTCCAGTAACTATGCCTTTGGGGATGTCACCCCCCTGATTGAAGGGCAACCGAGCTTACCTAGCGCTCTGCAACATCGCTTGACTCCTGCGTGGGCGCCGCCAGGGGGACAGGGGGGCCATAGCGCCCCTGAAAATTTGGGACTATAAAGTAATTATAAGGAAACCAAAGGAAAGAGAAAAGAATAAAGAAAAACTATGGAAAAAATGTGTGTTGCCCCATTTTTGGCTACCTGTCAATAGATTTCGACCCTTAATAAGGAAAATATAAGTTTTCATTTGTGACTGCGTGACCCCTTTATAGTTTTCCAGAAACATTTTTTCTATATGATTTGATTGGAGCAAAAAAAAAAAAAAAAAATCAAATTCTTCATACCCTTCATTGTAATGAGTAGTAAGTAAATAACGATCTTTGTCAATAACGAAAGTATAAGAGCCTAACTTTTGATAACATTAAATCAAACAATCAGCTTTTTATGATAATCCTAAATATGTATTTGTTTATTAGTAATTAGCGCAGTTGTTAGTACACAAGAAAGTTTGTATAATTATAGAAAACAACTTAATAAGGGCATTTTCGGTAAAAAAAAAAAATATGCCGTCAACTTTTGCTTGCATTGTATGATCAATGATCATACTGTATTATATTTATATACAGTGTTGAAAACACACTGTATTTCTCTTAAAATGTATTTACACCTGCATTTCTTAGTCTAATAGATATGATCATGCTCAGTAACTTACTTCCAACAGAAACCAAGCTAATGCCTCTGTCCTCACTCACTATTTTCACCTTTCTTTATACACAGGTTTAATTAAAATTTCTAAATTCACTACAAACTGTTGAACTTATCTGGGTACTTATGTATTATAGCAACAACACTGTTGTTCTTGATATGTTGTAAAACCGGTTTCTCTATATGCACTCGGAGATAATTAGCTTAGCCTGAGTGAGATTAAATACCTAACCTGACCAAACTTATATATTTAATATTTAATTAAAACATACCTGCATAGTAGTTTATCTCTCTCAGGCTAAGCTAATTATCTTCCAGTGCACACAGAGTACCGGTTTTACAACAGATCAGGAACAACAGCGTGGTCGCTATAATACATAAGTACCCTTATCTGTATATCATAAAGAAAGAATTATGTTAATAATTTTTTTTATCAAAATTTTTTCACATAACCCATTTGTATATCTGGCCCATTAGGGGGGGGGGTGTAATTGTCAAGGTAGTGATCATCAAAGTTTAGAAAAGCTGCTGAGTATTTTGCTTATTCACTGTTTCCATCATAGAAGGAATCTCGGTGCACAATTATAATTCTAGACATTTTCTCAAAATTTAGGACTCATTATAATTTTGTATAAGGCTATTTGTCCTATGGAATGTTTTAGCTTTATCTCGTAGAAGTTCAGAGAAACATGATTTTTGGTCGAGTAGGAATGACAAAAATCCTCTGCTCATGTCAAACTAAACCTACAAATTATAGAACAATTTGGCCTGCAATGCTCCGTCCCCAAGGCCGGACCCAGGATTTTTTCGGGGGGAGGGGGAGGGGCGGTACTCAAAGATTTTTTTGGGGAGGTTTTACACAAAAAAAACTTTAAAAAACGCATATAAAATTTTTTTATATCCATTTTTGGTAGGTTTTACGAGACAGGCAACATTTAGGGGGGGGAGGGGGTCAAACCCCCATGGTACGGTCTTGCCCGTCCCTAGAGAAGAGCGTAATTACTGGTGCTGTGGAAACGAACAATTCATCTAAAATTTAAAAAAAAATCCAGGTTTCTTACCGGGCACAAGCAAATCCAATGATAGCTAGCAAAAAGACCAACTTCATGGTTAATCTATGTAGGACTGATATAATTCTTTGTTTTAGTGTGTATTTTTCTTATTATACTTCAAGGCTGCTGCTTTAGCCTGCCGGTTATTAGTCTGATATACATTTCAGGTTTTGGATATA
The DNA here is from genome assembly GCA_029168905.1 of Artemia sp. Kazakhstan ARC1039. Taxonomy (NCBI): domain Eukaryota; kingdom Metazoa; phylum Arthropoda; class Branchiopoda; order Anostraca; family Artemiidae; genus Artemia; species Artemia sp. Kazakhstan ARC1039. Next base: position 14,285 of record JAQQPU010006319.1, on the reverse strand, counting down.
GGAACTTTTTTAATGTCAATGACCTTCATTGAATATGAAATTTTTTTGTTAGTATTTCATTAAAACATGTGATGACAAAAGAACAAAACAAACAATACGATAATATTGTTTTTGACAAAACATAATAAGCCAGTGGAGGCAAGGCAGTACCCAGAGGGGGGGGGGGGGGGATAAACCCCCCCCCCTAAATGTTTGTTTGACTCGTAAAAACGTAACAAAAATGGATATAAATCTTTGAGTAAAACCCCCTCCGAAAAAATATCCTGGGTACGGCCTTGAGTGGAGGAGCACGCCTGTTCTAACGGAAAAGTATTTTATAAAGCCTAATTCATATGCAAAATGTATGATGCAGTTGGCTTTTTCTTAATTCAAAGTAAAACTTAGGGAAACAGACCCATCCTTTTGGCAGCTGATGTGTGGCACGAATGGGGCTTCAACTTTGTATACTCGTTGTGTGTCTGTCATTCTCTGTTAAAAAGTAGGAGTACAATCACACCTACTCCAGGTTCTAGAGTTATATCAAACAGCCGAGAGTAAGGACAGTCCCTCAAAATTACCGAAGACAGCTGTTTCTATGTTGATTTCTTTGGGAGGATTGTTTTTGCCACTAGAAAAGGGCAGTATATCTTTAAGCGTCCAATAGAATGAATCCTCTTTCATTCAGCGGTGTCATTTCATTCTGAACTAAGGGGGGCTAAGCAACCTCTGTGGGCCCCTCAAAGTGGCTGGCTTACAGTTGTTTAAGAGCAAAGTTCCTTCACAGTGGTTAGCACAGACCTCTCCCAAAATCAACTATTACTAGTAATAAGCCATGTCTGGCTTCTTATCCATATTGAATTGAAGTTATCAAGTGTTTTGCAGTAGGTTACATAGGTTGCATCAAGACATGGCTAATTGTAGACAGAGAAAAGCCAAGACAGATATTCTAAGTAATGTAATTAGTTGTCACGGTCTTATGTCAATTTTAAATTCTTGGTCAGCATGCCTGAGACTCTAGGCAGGCATGCCTTTCCAAAAACTAACAAACAAGTATGTGTTGAACTTCAATTCAAAATCAACGGAATTGAATTGACGATATCAAGTATTTTGCAGTAGGTTGCATAGGTTGCATCAAGACATGGCTAATTGTAGACAGAGAAAACTACTACTACTACTAACAACTCACCGCAGCACCAAGCCGTCTGAGTGATTTTATATTCTTTGTTAGTAATTTTTTTTTCTTATATGATACTGATTTTGGCATAGTAAGGATTACGCAATTTCCACTTTCCCTATTCACAGAGTCCAGGTAATCTCCAGCTATGCTAGTCTTTATTTCGCAGTAAAACCTTGGTACTGGAATTCCGAGTTGAGTTTTTTATTTAGACAATATAACCTTTCCACAGGAATGACTCTAGTTCAAAAAGCAAAAAGCCCCAAGCAAGACCAGTGCTGCGCTTGACTCCAGTTAAAAGGTATTGCTCCATGTAGATAATTTAATATATCGATGTTAAAGCTCATATCAAGGGCGTATCCAGGATTTTTATACGTTTTTTTTTTGGGGGGGGGGGGTTAGAAAAATTCAGCCTTCTATATTTGGAAAAGGCATGTCTCCTATGTCTCCCTTCAAAAATCTTTCCTTTAGTAACGATTGACTCCCCCTCCTCAATACCTTGCTCTTAACACTAAACTTTGACTGTTCGTCCAAATTTTTTTAAGAACAACTTGTGAAATACAAGAGCCTTTTAAATAGAACTGGAATTATATGTTAAAAGTGCTGAAAACTTTAGCATGAAGAGTAACTCAGAGTAATTCAGTAATTCGCTATAAAGTAATAGAGCATATATATATATATATATATATATATATAGAAGCTAAGTAGAACTGGTTTCTTCGTTAGTTTCTTTCAGCTAAGCGTGGGACAAGACAAAGAGAACTGACAGAATAGATAAAAAAAAATATATAATTTGGGCTATATATTTGCACATTAAGGGGGGATTAAGTATTCGGCCAGTGTAAAGTTAGAAAACAATATTTACTGCATAATATGCAGAATAATTGTACCTAACACATTTTGCATACAGATCCGACATACTTCTCCCCCCAATGTGCAAATATATAGCCCAAATTTGCTTCTAAAGTATTATTTTTTCATCATTTTTTTGTGATATTTCATTAGGATTAGTCACAGAAACAGGTTCTACTTAGATAAAGAACTTAACTTACGCGCTATAACAGACAAGCACCTTAATCTTTTATTTTAGAAATTGATCTTCTATTGTTTATCTCGCAGCTGAAAAATTTTTTTTTAGACAACATTATGATGAGATCACGACTTTTTTATTTCATTTATTGTAGTTTTTGACGACAAGATAAGTGACGTTATCATGATTTTATAACCAGGGACATTTAACAGATTATTGTTTTTTGTCTTTGTATGACGTCATTTATGGTTGTAACCAGCGGCGTCATTTCATTCTGAAATGAGGGGGGGGGGAAGCAACCTGTGTGGGCCCCCAAAGTGGCCGGATCACAGTTGTTTAAGAGCAAAGTTCCTTCACTGTGGTTAGCACAGGCCTATCCCAAAATCAACTATTACTAGTAAGAAGCAACTTAAAAGTTTTTAATAAATAGAGAGAACTTAAGTTGGAAAGTAATTCACAGTTTCATTGCAAAACTGGGAACCAACGGGGTCTCATTTTTCCAAAAATACTAACCATAGCCTCGAAATCCAATGATTTCACACAATTTTTTTCACTAAACACCAACATCAGATCACTGAGCCTTTCACACCCATTGTTGATCTTAAATAGGTTTTAATAAGGCTTAATTTAAAAATGAATCTCATTACAAGCCGTTGTGATAGGCAGAGTAATGAAGATGTTTATAATTTTCAAAACTTCAGAAGATGCTATCAACATTGCCTTCACGAAATTGTGAAGTCCTAAGAGATCTTTTGGCCTATTGCCTAGAGATTCGATATTTCTTCTCACAAGATCTGTTGGCAAGGCAAACAGAATTGTGTTGAGAAAGTACGACGAATCAAGATCTAATGCAGAGATTGACTCTAACAGTGAAAGAGCATTCGTGAAACGGCTTTCAAACTCACAGCACAATCATTCTGTCTATCACAAGAAAATAATCCCTTCTGAAAGTATCTTTAGTTGATTCTTTCACTTCAGCATGGTCACTTTTTCTCAAAGTCGACACCGTTACAAAATCAGGTAAGCTGGAAGCTACTTACTGTGCACGCTTTGTCTTTTTCATGAGGAACCAGAATTCTGAAAATTTCACAAAAGTTCAGTGAGGCCACACTCACGGGAAAGTTCTTTTGCTTTATGAAACATTACATCAAAAGCTTTTACAGTTTGCATGTCAATAATTTTATCTCCCGTAGCTGCAGTTAGACCAGTAGTTCTAGAGAAAACTAGGTCTACCACCTGCAGCTGCTCATACTGAGATACTGTGGCAAAAAAAAACCGCTAGTTGGAGTAAAAATATAAATTCAAATGTCTGAGGACTGGTTGTGAGTCCGTGAGCCTGAGCCCAGGTCTGAAGAATTTTTGGTAATTGATGAAACAGTCAAGATACAGTTATATCTATTCAGTACTTTGTTCACCGATATATACATCAGTATACAAATCTTATAGTAGATGATTTCTCCAACTGAGGAACAGTTATGCCAGTGGCTTTCTGAGCATTAACAAACACTTGGTAATGTATATTGCTATTCGCGATAAAACAATACAGCTCTTGAAGAATGGAGGAGAAACCCTGGGCTGCCACTGATGCAATTTCTGTTCAGTTTATATATTCAGTTTAATTTATTAGCTCTTTTTAAAGTTGACAAAGACGAATATAGTTTCCCTACAAACAAGTGATTGGATACTGTCTCCTTTCCTAACTGTAAATAAAAACCAAAAGCCTACTGCGTCATTGGTGCTTAACTGATAACGGATTATATTATAAACATTTTCTTTTCCAGTTCTTACAGCATTGAAAATAAAAATACAATTACAGTGAAATAAATTCTTGAACTGATGGATCTTTCAACAATTAATATCATTATACATCAAATATTCAATTATTCAATGAAATATTCAAGACTGCTCAAGACGCATGTAGTTTTCAGTAAAGCGCCAATAACGCAGTAGGTTTTAGACTTTTACAGTGAGAGAAGGAGGTCATACCCAAACTCTTGTTTGTGGTGACTTTAGTTCATTTCAAGCTTGATTTGCAACTTCAGTTTAAGTTTCACTCGTTTAAGATTTATTTATTAATTTACATTAATATCTATTGTATGTTTGTTTGCATTGATTGTTTATTTAATTTCTGTTCGTTTTAAGTTTCATTTATGCTTCAATAGGAAATTTTTTTTTTCGTTTTAAGCTTGATATTCATATTAAAACTAAGCACTACTCGCTTTAAGATCTATTTGTTCATTTATATTATTACTTGTTGTATGTTTTTGCTATGATAGTTTATTTATTTTCTATTCGTTTTGGGTTTCATTTATTCTTTAATGGTAATTTCTGGTCGTTTTGAGTTTTAATTTTAGAAGTTATTTGTATCTGCTGAGCTTAAGTTTAAAATGGCCTCTTACTATTCTTTAAAAAAATTATTTTTCGGAAACATTTTTTTAATTAATTTTTGTTCGTTTTTGAATGTAAAAAATTTCAATTTTTTAAAAATTCCTTATTTCAAAATCAAACTTTTAAAAAAAAATCAAATATTCATCAAAGTAACAAAACTGATATCAAAGTAACAATATCAAAGTAAAAAAATGGGTTTGTGTCATCTTTGGAGTTTTAAATTTTCTGATGTTTGAACTATTTTTAACAAAATTGCTATCTCAAAATTTCTATTGGATGGGTTTGGGGAAAAAGGGCGTGGGGGGACTAGATTAAGTTTCGGTCTCATTTGAATCTTTAAAAGCGAACTAGAACTTTTTATTTTCAATCAAATAAGCCCTCTCTGAGGTTTATACGAGTATCACTTCTATAAAGACCATATATATCCCAGAGTATAAGTTACAACGCCTCTCCCTGGGCCCTGGGGGGTTGTGTCGACCCTGGAGTTTTAATATCTGATAATTGAACTAGTTTTAACAAAATGGTCACTTGAATTTTTTATCGGATGGGTTTATCCATCCGATACACCCAAAGGCGTGGAGGGCAGGAGGGGCTAGTTCCCCTTTGATCTTTTTTCACTCTAAGAAAATGAACTACAACTTTTAATTTCTATTCAAACGAACCCTCTCTGAAGTTTAGACGAGCATACCTTCCATAAGAACCATATATGCCCCCAGAGCAATACTTACAACGCCTGCCCTGCCCTGGGGGGGGTGTCGATACAGGAGTTTTTCTTATCTGATCTTTGAACTATTTTTAACGAAATGACCATGCGTAAAGGAGTTTTTGTTAATTGATCTTTGAATTATTTTTAACAAAATGGCTACCTCAAATTTTTATCAGATGTATTTGGGGAAAAAGAGCTTGGGGGGGAGCAGTTGCCCTCTGATCACTTTTGACTCTTAAAAAGGATCACTTTCGACTCTTACGTTTAATAAAATGTTTGTCTCAAAATTTTGATTGGATTTGTTTGAGGGAAAGGTGGGCGTGAGGGGGGGGAGGGGGGGGTCGTTGCCCTCAAATCACTTTTGACCATTAAAAAGGACACTAGCCCTTTGAATTCCCAATCAAATGAGTTTTTTTAAGTTTCTACGACAACACCTTCTACAAAAACTTTATATTCCCCCAGGTATAATTTAAAACCCATGCCTTGAGGGTTGTGGGGAAGTGTCCTCCTCAAAAATGTATTTTCTATCTGGAAATTTACTACGCTGAACAAAATGGCTATCACAAAATTTTGATTGGATGTGTTTGGGGGAATGATGGGCGTGGGGGGGGGAGGCTAGTTGCTCTCCAATCACTTTCGACTAATAAAAAGGGCACTAGCCCTTTGAATTTCCAATCGAATGAGCGTTTTTTGAAGTTTCTACGATAACGCCTTCTATAAAAACCTTATATGCCCACAGGGCATAACTTTATACCCTTGCCCTTGGTTGTGGGGGAGTGTCCTCCTCAAAAACATATTTGCTATTTCGAAATCAAATACACTGAACAAAATGGCTATCTCAAAGTTTTATTGGATGTGTTTGGGGGAATGATGGGCATGGGGGGGTCTAGTTGCCCTCCAATCACTTTTGATATTAAAAAGGGCTCTAGCCCTTTGAATTTCAATCAAATGAGCCTTTTTTGAAGTTTCTTCTACGACAACGCCTTCTATAAAAACCTTATATGCCCTCAAAGCATAACTTAAGACCCTTGCCCTGAGGGTTGTGGGGAGTGTCCTCCTCAAAAACATATTTTATATCTGGAAATCAACTACACTGAACAAAATGGCTATCTCAAAATTTTGATTGGATGCGTTTAGGGAAATGATGGGCTTGGGGGGGGGCTATTTGCCTCCAATCACTTTCGACTATTAAAAAGGGCACTAGCCCTTTGAAATTCCAATCAAATGAGCCTGTTTTGAAGTTTCTACGACAACGCCTTCTATAAAAACCTTATATGCCCCCAGGGCATAACTTAAAACCCTTGCCCTGAGGGTTGAGGGAGAGTTTCCTCCTCAAAAACATATTTTCTATCTGGAAATCGACTACGCTGAACAAAGTAATGAAGTGCCTCTGGGAAAAAGAATAATAATAAATAATAAAACATTGGAGCCGTATGGCCTTTACTTTAGGCAACGCTATAGCGTTGCCTCTGATGAAGGTCGGGCACCATGGCTTTTGCAACAAGACAATAAAAATGTATCATGAAAATCAACTATTACTTGTAATAAGCAATTTAAAAGTTTTTAATGAATACAGAGAACTTAAGTTGGAAAGTAATTTACAGTTTTATTGCAAAACTGGGAACCAACAGGATCTCATTTTTCCAAAAATATCAACCATAGCTTCGAAATCTAATGATTTCACACAATTTTTTTTCCGCAAACACCAACATCAGATCACTGAGCCTTTCGTCACCCACTGTTGATCTTAAATAGGTTTTAATCAGGCTTAATTGAGAAAAGAATCTCATTACAAGCCGTTGTGATAGGCAGAGTAATGAAAATGTTTATAATTTTCAAAACTTCAGAAGATGCTATCAACATTGCCTTCACAAAATTGGGAAGTCCTAAGAGATCTTTTGGCCTATTACCTAAAGAGTCGATATGCAGGGGTTTAGTGTTTTTTCAATGCAAACTTCAGGGTTTTGTCAATACAAATTTCTTTGTAATGTGCTGCCACACTAGTTAGTCAGCTCGTATTGAGAAAGTACGACGAATCAAGATCTAATGCAGAGATTGACTCTAAAAGTGAAAGAGCATTCGTGAAGCGGCTTTCAAACTCACAGCACAATCATTCTGTCTATCACAAGAAAATAATCCCTTCTGAAAGTATCTTTAGTTGATTCATTCACTTCAGCATGGTCACTTTTTCCCAAAGTCGACACCGTTACAAAATCAGGTAAGCTGGAAGCTACTTACTGTGCACGCTTTGTCTTTTTCATGAGGAACTAGAAGTCTGAAAATTTTGCAAAAGGTCTTCAGTGAGGCCACACTCACGGGAAAATTCTTTTGCTTTATGAAACATTACATCAAAAGCTTTTACAGTTATCATGTCAGTAATTTTATCTCGCTTAGCTGCAGTAAGAACAGTAGTTCTAAAGAAAACTAGGTCTACCACCTGCAGCTGCTCAAACAAGGATATTGTGGCAAAAAAAATCCGCTAGTTGGAGAAAAAATATAAAATCAAATGTCTTGAAGTCCGTGGGCCTGAGCCTACGTCTGAAGAATGTTTTGGTAATTGATAGAACAGTCGAGATAGAGTTGCATCTATTCACTACTTTGTTCACCGATATATATATCAGTATACCAATCTTGTAGTAGATGATTTCTCCAACTAAGGAACAGTTATACCAACGGCTTTCTGAGCATTAACAAACACTTTGTAATGTATATTGCTATTCGCGATAAAATAATACAGATCTTGAAGAATGGAGGAGAAACTCTGGGTTACCACTGATGCAATTTCACGCAAAAACGGCTGTTTTTGCGTGATCCGTAAAATTTCCACCATTTCTTGCTTTAAGTTTCTGCGTCACAATGGTTCAAGGGCTGCGCTGAAATATTTTTACTGATCCGTTGAAAATCGCACCCGTTATTTTAAATTGAAAGCATTATAGAAGCAAAAATTGCAAGTAACTGAGAAACTAAACATGTTTTTCAAAAGTTTTTAGTTAATATTCGACAAACAACATGAGGATTCTGTCCTTTCAATACAAAACTTTAATAGGCGAGTCCTAGGGGGATTTTTACAAGGAAATGAGCCAAGGAGATAAGACTTATATTTTTCATAAGGCATAGTCAGCCTAGGCTATTACAGGTTAGCCCTTTGAATATTTTTCTTAGCTTCTAGAATTTTATTTAGCCAATTCCTATGCATTTGTTTTTTAAATATATCATAGTATCTTTGCGTTTCAACGGCTGCAATAAAGCGTTTCTGTGTGAACATTTTTGCGAATTTTTCCATATCCGCTATCCGTGAGCCGTTTTGCGTTAAAAAAAAGTCTCACCAGTGGGGACCAAAGGAAAGATTTCATTCGTCTCAAGTTCTAAATACAAGCACCCAACACAAGGTTGAGTCTATGATCACGACGGTTAATGTAAATTGCATGCAGTGCAACTGCTTTAATACCAACTTGCATACCTGAATGTGGCTGCTCATGACACTGGCGTGATATCTTTATAGAAAAATAAAAAAAATAAGAAATTGCCCCCCCCCCCTTCTGTATGTCAAAAAGTAAAAATTCACCTTCCCCCACCCAAAATTTCCTTGATTTGACACCAATTGGTAGGTCCCTTATTTGTTTGTTTTTTTCATGTTTTTCTCGCCTTTTTATAAGTTGGTTCAAGCCAAGTCCCCCCCCCCTATCCCCCCATTGATAAGACCTTTCAGTTGTGAAGTAGAAATATTGATCTTTGATTTTTGGTACAATTTCTTTTTAACTGTCCTATTAACAAATCTTGTGCTTTTCCATGTTTTCATTTTGTTATAATCTAGGGTATGTAAGATTAGGTACTGTCCTTCAAAATCTTACAAGATTTTTATCGATTCTAGGAATTGTCCCTTTCTGTAATATATTTTTCTTATCTTTCCTGAAATCATAAGAAAATAACTGGTCTGAAATTCTCACTTTGATTGTCTCAAAATTCAAGAAGCTAAATTTCAAGACAATTCAGTACAATTCAAAACAGATTCAGGAACACACTCAAAGAAATAAAGAGTACATAATACGTATATATAGAGGGGATCACTGCCCTAGAGTTGCGTTGCATCTTTTGGCTACCGGAAAAAAGAAAAAGAAAAGAACCCAGGGGAACATTCAAGCTTGTTTTTCGGCCATAAAAATGAGCAAAGAATGAGAGGTAGTCATCCAGCCTTAAGTATTTTCTGAGCTGATCGTGATGGTTCCTGGTAAAGCTCCCCTGAATAAAATTTCCGGACACTGTTTTTGTGGGGAAATAAGTAGAGGAGGGACAGTGTTCCCAACGCATTAACACCAGCGCAAATCGTGGTCAACTGACCTCTTTCAGCTGACGTGACCTTCCCTACTTACTTCTTTCCTCGCTGCGCAATGACTTTACCAGGCCTGTGGATTTTTTCAGACCTGATTCGTCAAAACTTCAAATGTCCTATGGTCTGAACATGTGTTTATATAGGAATCAATCCAGGTTGTTAAAGAAAGCTCCTACACTGTGACAGTTGAAAGCAGTTGTCCGTCATAGGCTTGTACTTTTTGGCGTTCTTACTGATAGAGTTTTAAGTCAATCCATAAAACCACGGTACCAATCTTTCCTGTAATTCCTCCACTGTTTAGTTTCTAAAGCGCTATATTCAAAGGACCTCAGGAAGTAGTAGTAAGATCCCTCCCCCCTCCATCACAGAAGCGGCTTCCCCCCTTTACACAAGATGCTGCCTACGCCTATGAGCCTACATAAGAACTATTAGCCACTTCGAAAACCTACTCTCATCAAAAGGGTTACTGACAACTGTTTCATGTATATTTAAAAATAATTTACATCAATCTACTGAAAAATAAAGTCTTTACTTACCTGGTACCGGAGTAGTGGAGGAAGCCAAGGCTTTAAATTTAAAGTGCTTAAGTTCGAATCCCGGACGGTGCCAGGAAAAGTGAATTGGAAAGTTCTTTGTAAGTAATTTTTTTTCTTATATGATACTGATTTTGGAATAGTAAGGATTAGGCAATTTCCACTTTCCCTATTCACAGAGTCCAGGTAATCTCCAGCTATGCTAATCTTTATTTCGCAGTAAAACCTTGGTACTGGACTTTCGAGTTGGGTTTTTTATTCAGACAATTAACCTGTCCACAGGAATGACTCTAGGTCAAAAAGCAAAAAGCCCCAAGCAAAACCAGTCCTGCGCTTGACTCCAGTTAAAAGGCATTGCTCAATGTAGATAAATTAATATATAGATGTAAAAGCTCCTATCAAGGGCGTATCCAGGATTTTTATACGGGGGATTTATTTTTTTTTTTTTTGGGGGGGGGGGGAGGAGGGTCAAGAAAAATTGAGCCTCCTACCTCTGGAAAAGGCATGTCTCCTAGGTCTCCCTTCAAAAATCTTTCCTTTAGTAACGATTGACTTCCCCTCCTCAATACCTTGCTCTTTACGCTAAACTTTGACTGTTCGTCCCAATTTTTTAAGAACAACTCGTCAAATACAAGAGGCTTTTAAATAGAACTGGAATTATTTATTAAAAGTGCTAAAAACTTTAGCGTGAAGAGAAACTCAGAGTAATTCAGTAATTCGCTATAAAGTAATAGAGCCTACGTATGTAGAAGCTAAGTAGAACCGGTTTCTTCGTTAGTTTATTTCAGCTTAGCGTGGGACAAGACAAAGAGAAGTGACAGAATAGATAGAAAATATATAATTTGGGCTATATATTTATACATTAAGGGGGAGACTAAGTATTCGGACAGTGTAAAGTTAGATAACAATTCTTACTTCATAATATGCACAATAATTGTACCTAACACATTTTGCATGCAGATTCCATATACTCCCCCCCCCATGTGCAAATATATAGCCCAAATCTGCTTCTAAAGTATTAATTTTTCATCACATTTTGCTATATTTCATTAGGATTAGTCACAGAAACAGGTTCTACTTAGATAAGGAAATTAACTTAGGCACTATAACAGACATGCCCCTTAATCTTTTATTTTAGCAATTGATCTTGTATTGTTTATCTGGCAGCTGAACATTTTTTTTAGACAACACTATGCTGAGATCACGACTTTTTTATTTCATTTGTTGTAGTTTTTGACGTCAAGATAAGTGACGTCGTAATGATTTTATAACCAAGGACATTCAACAGATTAATCTTTTTTGTCTTTGTATGACGTCATTTATGGTTGTAACCAGCGGCGTCATTTCGTTCTGAACTAACGGGGGTGGGGATGAGCAAGGCGGGGGGGCTCTCAGTTGTTTAAGAGCAAAGCTCCTTCACAGTGGTTAGCACAAGCCTATCCCAAAATCAACTATTACTAGCAAGAAGCAATTAAAACTTTTTTCATAAATACAGAAAACTTAAGTTGGAAAGTAATTCACAGTTTCATTGCAAAAGTGGGAACCAACGAGGTCTTATTTTTCCAAAAATACCAACCATAGTCTCGAAATCCAATGATTTCACGCAATTTTTTTTCACTAAACACCAACATCAGATCACTGAGCCTTTCGTCAGTAGAGAGGGGGATCCGACTCGTGACAGGGCTCCATATATGGGCATAGAGTCCCTAGGGAGAACACCTGTGTTGTCAGTCTGACGGGGGCACCATATATGGGCATGGAATCCCCAGGGAGAACACGTTTCCGAGAAATTGATTGCGTAACCTAGCCTAACCTCTATGATGGATGTTTCTTGGACGGTTTTGAGTGCTAGTCAATTTATTTGTTGTTTTTCATGGATGTCAACAGCAATTTATGTCTGTTTTATGGTTTTTGTCACTGAGAAAGAAAAAACAGGATTTTTCTCACTTTGATGTATTTTCAAGGTCGATTTGTTTTCTTGGATGTCAACAAGAGTTCACATCAACAATTGCTGGATCATTGATTCTAACGAGGACAGGGTCAATAACACCTCTTTCAAGATCAATTGATTTGTTGTTGTTGTTGCTCGTCCAGGTGTACGCTAGGGGGAATGTTTTGATCCAGGAATAGGAAACCAGAAGTGCATGCATCCTTCTAAACCAATCAGATGGCTGGTTACATCTCCTTCTAGGCCAATCAGAGAGTCGCTTACATATGATTTTCCCTTTGCATAACAATTCACCCTTGGGATTTCGTATATAACGGACATGCATTGTGATTAAATTATCATATAGTTCTGTGACGCAATGGATATAACCAAGAATATTATTGATAAGGAAACTTCGTCTACAATGATTAACAATGTGAGTACATTTTCATTCTTTATTTTCAAAATAAAATTATTTTCCTTGGTCACCCTCCAGTATATTCAGGATAATCCCCCCACCCCTCCCACTCCAATACAAACTCCACCATGATATCTTTATACTCGCTAGAAAACGTAAAATATGTTCTTTTTACCATCTAAACCCCCTCTCCCCCCTCTGTTTATGACTGTAATTCTTCCAATGGGAATAATTACCTTTTCGTTAAATTTATACAATTTTATGCATTCTATATCCTAGCTAAAAGTGACAACTGACTTTTGTCAATTCTTAGACATTAAGCCGCTCTGTTTTGGCACAAGCTCTCCGCGAGGTTATAATTAGTTTGTCACCCTTTTCCTGTATGTTTACGATAGCGGACTAGCCAAAGGGATTGTTTTTCCCGTCATATTAAAACAGTTTCAGACAAAAAGAGATTGCAATAATTAAACTAGGCCTACACAACCTGTATGGAAGTAGAGAAACGAGTTATTTCCCAAATTAAGGTCTAACAATATATTTTTTTAGGGCATAAGGTAAAAAGGGGGGGAGAGGCCATACCTCAATTCTATCGCCATCATTGTAAAGTGAAAAAACTAAACTGTTTCTTCGCGTTAGGGCAGTAAGAGGGCCGGGGGTTTCTAAGAAAAAGATAGCTTTATTATCTGTAAATTGAATATCATTTACATCTAAGATCGTAAATTTATTACCTATAACCTGCTAGGCTAACAATCTTTTTCTATTTTAAAAGTCTATAGATGGGAAACATTTAAAAAAAAATTCTCAGCAAGGTAAAAATAGGAGCATTTCTCGCAAATTTTACCTTTTTGCTTTGCTTTTGGCTTAGGTGGAGGGGGTTTGTTAGTGATAAATGCTTTCTAGACAAAATTATGGCTAGGGGGTACTAATTTTTTTTCTGTGAAAAAGGGGAAAATTATTTCAATACTAATTTTTTCTCTTCTTTTAAGGACAATTATGAAGAATGTATTGCGGCCCCTCCATCGAAGAGGGCAAGAGAGGACGAGGCAGCCCCTGCGAAGGCGACAGTTAAGCAATATGGTCGCTGGTCGAAGCCTCCCAAAAAAGTGTTGACTGGCCAAGTCCCATCCACGCAGGCTCCAATGCAGCCTGGTAGAAAATTAAAGAGCGAGTGGATGGCTGCAATCCATGGACCTTTAATAGCTGCCCCACCTACACAAGGTCAGGAGGTCCAACATGCTTCGCCGGGGCCTTCAGGCACTCAACTGCAGCCGAGATATAAAAATGTGAGCATTTTTTTACCTAACTTATAGAAATATCTAAACAAACCCATTTTTCATCGCTGTAAAAGTGTGTGTGTGTGTGTCTCAGAGATATTAAAATATTAATCCCCCGCCCCAACCATTGTTTTAAATTTCTCTGCTCCCCCTCCCTGAGAGATATCTAAATATAATGTATTTTTTTTTGTTTTTGCTTTGTCAAAGAGAACCACTCTTTTTTTCTAATCTTTCCCATTTTCTCTGTCCCACTGTAGGCATTTTCGCCATCTCTTCACCCTCATAATAATATTTTTCGTTAATTTCTAGTCAATTACCGATAGAACTAGATTCTTTTTATCTCAAAATGCTATTTTTTGCTAGAATATTATAGTTTATCGTATACAGGGGGGCGACCGCTGCGGCGGACGGGAAGCGCAGGCCTACGCAACCTGTATGGAAGTAGAGAAACGAGTTATTTTCAAAATTAAGGTCTAACAATATTTTTAGGACATTGCTGAAAAGGGGGGAGAGGGACTTCATTGTG
>JAQQPU010006318.1:0-10132 GCA_029168905.1 Artemia sp. Kazakhstan ARC1039 | reverse complement strand
AAAAAAAAAAAAAAAAAAAAAAAAAAAAAAAAAAAAAAAAAAAAAATGGACACTTCTAACTAAATCAACTATGAAAAATTCAGTAAGTATCAGCTAGGCTATAGAGCCGACGCGGTGCGCTTTGGCTGGATAATTTCGCGAAAATGCGACCTTTGTCTGTCCAAACATTTTTCACACCGAACTTGTCCCGTGCACTATTTAATATTGCCTTTCTACGTTTGGTAAGAAATTAACTAACATAAATTCCGGATCCAGCTAATTTTGATTTAGTTTTAAACACTTTGTACGCAAGTTCTTTTGATACCAACTTCACTAAAACTGGGGCCACAGGATCTGGATTTCTGTGGGCTAAATTTCGAGAATCTTCCGTAGAGTTGAGTCTCAAACGCTGAATCGACACAAAATGCTCCCTAGTAATAGTCGAAACTCCCATAGTTGACTTAACAAGGTTTAGGACAGTCATATCAAGATCTGAGCCAGGTGTCTGTCTTATTCCTGAGAATATCAGACAGTCTTGCATAGCTTCCTGTTCAAAATCATCAAGCTTGTTCTCCATTGTAAAAATACGATTTTTTAGTGTTTCAATTTGACTCTTTAGTCCTTTAAGTAAGTTTTCAATGCGCTCAAACCTCGGATTAAAATCTAGCACTATAGCATCATAAATTTCTGCAGTGATAATTTGACTATTTATCTGTACAGCACCAGAAGACCCAGTTCCAATGTTTTGCGCTATTTTTTCTGCAACACGTTTTTCTATATCTGCCACTAGCTTAGTCTTAGTTATCGTAACTTCTTCCTGGGTCGCAGCTAACTGTTGAAAAAGTCCAGAAATAGACGAGCTAGAAGAATTTTCAGACGTCCCTGATCTTGCAAACTCTTTGTATATATTGGGGAAAGTCGCTACTTCTGTGAATACTTGTCTTGTCCCACCCTTTTAGTTTTCGATCTCTTTGCTTCATTAATATTCTCTGCATAAGAAACTAAGCAATCTTCACTAACTGTCTGCTTATCATGAGTGGAATTTCTTCCAAGTATTCTAACTGGCCAAAGGGGGTAGTTAATAAACTTTGCTAAGGCAAGATCTCCGATAGTAAACATCTCTTGTTTAGTTAATCAGTCTATCAAGAAGCACATCGGTGAAAAAATGCACATTCATTTTTATTTTTTTCAGTAAATTGCAAATTATGTTCTGGCCTTAGGAAGGTATAGAGGTTTTGAGCCCAACTTATGTTAATTTCTGATCGTTTTGAGTTTTACTCGGTTATTTATTGTAATATCTGTTCGTTTTGGGTTTCATTTATTTATCGATGTTGATTTGTGGTAGTTTCACACTTGGTAGATTATTTGATTTTATTTTTGCTCATTTTTGTTTAATGGAGTTCTTTACTTTCCTTTGAAAACTTATTTTGTGGAATTTTTTTTTTAATTAATTTCTGTCCGTTTTATATTGACATAGTCTTTTCAGGTAAAAAGAAAATAATACTTTAAATCTTTTCGTTTTTTTAAGACTTTATAGTATGGCCTGCTATTTGTATGCTGGAGAAAAATTTTCAGCAATTTTCAACCACATACATCCTTTTAAAACCTGGACACAAATATTAGTGTATAATTTAGTTTCATACCTCCTCTAGTTGACCTGAAATGGAAAATTTTAATACCATTCGGAAAAAAATCTGTTTACTTTCTTTGATAGCTTGGATACACTTACGCTATTTTGATTTCGTTAAATTTTAAGAGCAGAAGCAGCCCCGAAAGTTTGAACATAATACCTTCAGTCGTTCTTGGGATACTGTTGAGATGCCTTATTGGGAATTAGCATTTACACAGTGCATTTTGATTTAATCTTAAGGCAACATTTAGTTTTTAAACCTAAAGGCAAATAGGAGGGTGGGCGTGGGAGGGGGATTAGTTTTCCTCCATTCACTTTCGACTATTAAAAAGGGCACTAGGCCTTTTGATTTCCAAACGAATGAGCCCTTTTTGAGTTTCTACGACAATGCTTTCTATAAACACCTTATATGCCCCCAAGGCATATAATACAACCCCTACCCTAAGGGCTGTGAGGGTGATTGTCATCCTCTAAGACCTAATTTCCAGAACGTTCAACTACGTTAAAAAAATTGCTATTTCAAAAATTTGATTGGATGTGTTTGGGAGAATGGCGGGGAAAGAGAGGGGCGTTAGTCGCTCTCCAATCACTTTCAAACGTTTTTTTTAAAAAGGCACTAGACCTTTCAATTTACAATCAAATGAGCCCCTTTGAAGTTTCTACGACAATACTTTCAATAAAAACCTTATATGCCCCCAGGGCATAACTTACAACCCTTGCCCTGAGGGCTGGAAGGGGGGGGGGGTTGTCATCCTCAAGGACCTAATTTACACAACCTTCTGCTACGTTGAACAAAATGGCTATCTGAAAATTATGATTGGATGTGTTTGGGGGAATGGTGGGCGTGAGAGGGGGGTGAAGTACCCTCCAATCACTTTCTACTATTGAAATGGTACTAGCCCTCTCAATTTCCAATTGAATGAGCCCTTTTTGAAGTTTTTACGACAGCTCTATCTATAAAAACAGGCACTAGACCTTTTAAAAAGGTACTAGACCTTTCAATTTCCATTCAAATGAGCCCTTTTGAAGTTTCTACGACAACGGTTTCAATAAAAGCCTTATATGCCCCCAAGGCATAACTTACAACCTTTGTCCTGGGGGCTCTTGGGGGTTTGTCATCCTTAAATACATAATTTCCAGAACTTTCAACTACGTTGAACAAAATGACTATCTCTAAACTTTGATTGAATGTGTTTGGGGAAATGATGGGCGTGAGAGTGGGGTTAATTACTCTCCACTCACTTTTGACAATTAAAAAGGGTAATTTCAATTTCCAATCAAATGAGCCCTTTTGAAATTTCTACAACAACTTTCTATATAAACCTTATATGCCCCCAGGGCATAACTTACCTAATTTCCAGAACTTTCGACTACGTTGAACAAAATGGATATCACAAAATTTTGATTGGATGTGTTTGGGGAAATGGTGGGCGTGAGAGGAGGGTTAATTGCCCTTCAATCACTTTCGACTAGTAAAAGGGCACTAGCCCTTTCAATTTCCAATTGAATGAACCCTTTTTGAAGTTTCCACAACATCGCTTTCTATAAGAACCTTATATTCCCCCAGGGCATGACCTACAATCCTTGCTCTGAGGGCTGTGGGGGGGGGGGTAGGGGTCGTCATCCTTAAAGACCTATTTTCCAAAACTTTTTGAGTAAAATGGCTGTGTAAAAATTTTTTTTGGATGTGGTAGGGGAAAAGGTAGGCGTGAGAGGGGGGTTAGTTGTCCTCAAATCACTTTTGACTATTCAAAAGGGCACTAGCCCTTTGAATTTCCAATTGAATGAGCCCTTTTTCAAGCTTCTATGACGAAGACTTCAATAAAAACTTATATGCCCCTAGGGCACAACTTATAACCCTTGCCCTGAAGACTGTGGGGGGGTTGCTCTAATCGAAGGTATAGTTTAACGAGCTTTAAATTGCGTGGAACAAAATGGCTATCTAAAAATTTTGATTGGATGTGTTTGGGGAAATGGTGGGCGTGGAAGCGGTGTTAGTTGCCTTCCAATCAATATCGACTATTAAAAGGCCATTTCAATTTGCAATCGAATGAACCTTTTTTGAAGTTTCTACGACATTGCGTTCTATAAAAACCTTATATGCCCCCAGGGCATAATTTACAACCCTCACGCTGAGGGCTTTGGCGGGGTTATCATCCTCAAAGACCTAATTCCCAGAACTTGCAGCTACGTCAAACAAAATGGCTGTCTTAAAATTTTGATTGGATGTGTTTGGGGAAAAGGGCGTGAGAGGGGGGTTAGTTGCCCTCCAATCCCTTTTGACTATTAAAAAGGGCACTAGACCTTTGAATTTCCAATCGAACAAGCCCCTTTTCAAGTTTCTACGACAAAGATTTCAATAAAAATTTATATACCCCCGGGGCATAACTTACAACCCTTGCCCTGAAGACTGTGGGGGGAGTGTCCTGCTCAGTGGTATAATTTTCTGAACTTTAAACTGTGTGGAACAAAATGGCTATCTCAAAATTTGACAGGATGTGTTTGGGGAAATGGTGGGCGTGGAAGGGGTGTTAGTTGCCTTCTAATCGCTTTCGACTGTTAGAAATGACACTAGCCATTTCAATTTCCAATTGAATGAGCCCTTTTTGAAGTTTTTACGACAACGCGTTCTATAAAAACCTTATATGCTCCAAGGGAATAGCTTACAGCCCTTGCCCTGAGGCCTGTGGTGGGGGTGGGGGTTGTCATCCTTAAAGACCTAATTTTTCAGAACTTTCAACTACATTGAACAAAATGGCTATCTTAAAATTTTGATTGGATGTGTTTGGAGAAAAGGTGGGCGTGAGAGGGGGGATTAGTTGCCCTCCCATCACTTTCGAATATTAAAAAGGCCACTAGCCCTTTGAATTTCCAATCGGATGAGCCTTTTTTTAAGTTTGTACGACAACGCTTTCTATAAAAACCTTGTATACCTTCAGGAACTTACAACCCTTGCCCTGAGGGTGGTGGGGGAGTGTCCTCCTCAAAAACATAATCTCTATCTGCAAATCATCTACGCTGAACAAAATGGCTATATCAAAATTTTAATTGGATGTGTTTTGGGAATTGGTGGGCGTGGAAGGGGTGTTGGTTGCCTTCCGATCACTTTTGACTATTAAAAAGGGCACAAGCTACTCCAATTTCAGATTGAATGAGCACTTTTCGAAGTTTCTACGACAACTTCTTCGATACAATGTGCCCTGGTCTAAAGGAAAAAATAATAAATAGTACATTGTGCTAATATCGTTCTTATATGCCCCCAGGGCATAATTTAAAACCCTTTGCCCTGAGGGTTGTGGGGGAGTGACCTCCTCAAAAACATATTTTGTATCTGGAAATCATCTACGCTGAACAAAATGTCTATTTCAAAATTTTGATTGGATGCGTTTGGGGAAATGGTGGGCGTGGAAGGGGTGTTAGTTGCCTTCCAATCACTTTACACTATTAAAAAGGGCACAAGCCATTCCAATTTCCAATCGAATGAGCCCTTTTTAAAGTTTCTACGACAACTCCTTCGATACGAAGTTCCCTGGTATGGAAAAAGAAGAAGAAGACAAAAAAAAAATAATGATACATTATGCCAACATCATTCTTTACTTAGGCAGCGCGATTGCACTGTATATGATGAAAAAGCTGGAACAACAACTTGCATTCATTAAATAGGTCATTGGTATTGGCGATTCTATTAATATATTAATTAAAAAAACTTTTTCCAAAAAATAAGTTTTTCAAAGAAAAACAGAAATTATAATAAATAACCGAGTCAAACTCAAAACAAGCAGAAATTAATATAAGTTGGGCGCAAAACCCCTATGCCTTCCCAAGGACAGAACAAAATTTGCACTTTACTAAAAAAAATATAAATGTCTTTACTTTTATAACTTTAATAAATTAAATAATATTAACATTCTGATTACTAAATATCAGTATATATTTATTAAACTGACAATACACATTCATTTGTATTTTTTCAGTAGCACAAATTTTGTTCTGGCCTTGGGAAGGAAATGGTGGGCGTAAGAGGGGGGTTAATTACTCACCACTCACTTTCGACTATTAAAAAGGGCAATTTCAATTTCCAATCAAATGAGCCCTTTTTGAAATTTCTATAACAACTTTCGATATAAACTTTAATGCCCCCAGGGCATAACTTGCAACAAAACTGAGGGCTCTGAGGGGGATATCATCCTAAAAGACCTAATTTTCAGAACTTTCAACTACGTTGAACAACACGAATATCTCAAAATTTTGATTGGATGTGTTTGGGAAAAATGGTGGGTGTAAGAGGGGCATTAGTCGCTATCCAATCACTTTCAACTATTAAAAAAGGCACTAGCCCTCTTTCAATTTCCAATTGAATGAGCCCTTTTGAAGTTTCGACGACAACACTTTCAATAAAAACTTTATATGCCCCCAGGGCATAACTTAAGACCCTTACCCTGAGAGCTGTGGGGGGAGGGGTTGTCATCCTCAAAGACCTAATTTCCAAAACTTTCAACTACGTTGAATAAAATGGCTATCTAAAAATTTTGATTGGATGTGTTTGGGGAAAAAGTGGGCGTGAGAGGGGGTTTAGTTGCCCTCAAATCACTTTCGACTATTAAAAAGGGTACTAGCCCTTTGAATTGCAAATTGAATGAGCCCTTTTTCAAGTTTCTACGACAAAGATTTCAATAAAAACCTTATATGCCCCCAGGGCATAACTTATAATCCTTGCCCTGAGGGTTGTGGGGGAGTGTCCTCCTCAAAAATACATTTTCTATCTGCAAATCAACTACGCTGAACAAAATGGCTATCTCAAAATCTTTATTGTATGTATTTGGGGGAATGATTGGTGTGTGTGTGTGGGGGGGCTAGTTGCCCTCAAATCACTTTCGACTATTAAAAAGGGCACTAGCCCTTTGAATTTCCAATCAAATGAGCTTTTTTGGAGTTTCTACGACAACACCTTCTTGAAAAACCTTATATGCTCCCAGGGCATAACTTATAACCCTTGCCCTGAGGGCTGTGGGGGAGTGTCCTCCTCAAAAATATATTTTCTATCTGGAAATCAACTACGCTGAACAAAATGCCTATCTCAAAATTGTGATTGGATGTGTTTTGGGGAAATGATGGGCGTGGGGGGGCTAGTTGCCCTCCAACCACTTTCATCTATTAAAGGGGCACTAGCCACTCCAATTTCCAATCGAATGAGCCCTTTTCGAAGTTTCTACGACAACTCCTTCGATACGAAGTGCCCGGGTATGGAGAACCAAAAAAACAACACATTGTGCCCACATCGTTCTTTACTTTGGAAGCGCTAGCGCGCTGCCTATGATTAGAGCAAAAAGTATTGCAGATTTAAAGTCAGTTAATATTTTCAGAATATAAGTGACAACTTATAAGAATATATAGGGCAAGGTGGGTGGTTCACAATTCAGCAGACCAAATGGAGGATCCCAATGGAAGTGTAGAATAAAGATTAAGGTCAAGAGATTAGCTGCATTTTTGATCAGCTTTCAGTGAAACAGTTGAACTTACAATGTTGGACGTTCAAGGACTCAATTTTCTATTTTGCTAAATGGAGTACGTTTACAAACCCATTCGGTGTTCTTCAAGAAAAACAGGCATTGAGCATGGATGGCTAAATTAGCGCGAGTTTTTTAATTTGCAATCAATGTGACAGCGTCCTTAGCAACTTACATTATGAGCACTGCCACATGTCCCGTACCCAATAGATACAGGATAGCCTACACATTTGGAAAAGGGTTGCTTATATGGTCCCAAGAGTGAGATTGAAATTGCCAAAGCTTGGATGCTTATTTCCATCTGTCTGTTTAAAGAAACCAGATGTATAATTGAACCAATTGCTCATTTCTATCTTACATTTAATTTGTGTAAAAGGGGTCTATTTTTTGCTAATAAAGGGACACTTCAATGCTAATATGAAACATCAATCAACCATTCTCATGTAAGACAAGATGGGTGATAATTCTCCCACCTATAACGTTAATGGCAGGCAGCATTTTCAGATTATAGTTCTATTTATTTGTTTTTCTTGTTTTATACAAGAATATTTTTGTCATTTTTATACATTGATATACATTTTTTACACGTGAATTGTCCATCTTAGGAATTTTTCCTTCTTGGAAAATCTTGAAAACAGAAATAAATAAAAATATGGCGAGTAGAAAACTGAAACGTTTTTCATCACCCACTACAGGGGTGATATCTGTTGGGGGTTGTGGAGTCACTACATCTTGCTGCCTTTTTTGTCTGTTTTTATGATGGATTCATTTAATTTTATGGGATATTTACTAGAAAATAAAATTCCCTTAAGATAGTTAAGGTTTGGGACTATATGAGCTTCAGAGCAAATTCTTACCACCCGATCAACCAAAGATATAACTATTCTTCTTTTTCCGCAAGGAAAGTGGTTGGGAGAAAAATGCAAGTACCTCTCGTTATATGTATGCTTTCTATAAATCGAAAACTCAAGACTGAGAGACTTATTAAAGATTAAGACGTCTAGAAAAGGCGGTTTATGATTATTTTCCAGTTCAAAGGCAAACAGAAGGTTAGAATCCAGAATGTTAAGATGAGTCAAAAAGATACAAAGTGGTCAAGAAAGGTGAAAAGCTTGTTCCCATCGGTACACTCATAATTTGGGTGAAAAATCGGTTATTGTACCAGAAATAAAAGGAAGGAACATTGTAGGAGGGGGGGGGCAAGACGCACGATAGTTTCGATATCAAGTGTTTTATAGTCCATTTGGTCAATATTATCTTTTAGTTTCTTTTGAGGAGAAAGCTCACATTTTCCATTATCACAAGATGTATACACAGAAATACCACCAAAACTGGCCAAAATTATATCTTTTTTTATAATAAGGCTTTTTAATTTTTCAAGAAAGTGATCTGAATTTTCAATGTATGAAGTTTGCGTTGAAACAAGGGAACAAAAAATTGTGGGTATTTTCCCAATCTAACAGCTGAAGAGCTATAAAAACCACTGTTGGGTCTAGAGGAACTCTATCTTTGTGGATTTTTGGGAGACCATAGAATTTAGGAGTAGAGCATCCTTTAGGATTAATTAATTTATACATTTATGGAGTAATGAGTCTTTCATTTTGTAAAATACCTAACTCTTTTCGTAATTTACGAGTGAATTTACGGTGGGTTCTGAATCTATAGACATAAAAGTGTAAGTGGCAGATAAAATATCCGTAATTTATGTTATGAAATTTTATCAAGAATAACAATTTCGTTCTCTTTGAGAATTTGTATTTCAGACAAGACATGGGGGTCTTTCCTTGTAAGAAATTTAGAAGGTAGGCTCTCAATGGCCGGACCAGGACAGAATCTAGAAAGAAAATATCTAAAATTTCGAAATTTATTGTACTGTAATTTATAAAACGTTTTTGATAAGCGAGTCCTAGCCATAAAAGTCCTGGTGGAAAGAATTGTGAGCTATTTTGGAAATCTGTTGAAAATTTGCAGGTGACAGGTTCTTATGTAAAAAATGTCGAATTTTTGAGATTGCATTAATAAGAAAAAAGTTGGTTTTTGTCTTTTAAAATGTGGATTAATGACCGGAAAACAACCCTGTCACTTAATTGCATTTCAGATTATGTACCTAGATTAAAGCAGAAACGAACAGAATTCGGAAAAATTCTATTTACCCAGCAATGATATAAAAATTCTTGCTTGTTAATTAGGTTAGTGTGTTTTGGACAAATCAAAAATAATTAAGAACAGACTTGGTCATATGGTCCCCGTAAGCTTGTCGTAAATAATATCTGAGACCACACTGGGTAATCACGACAAGACGAACGAATCGTAAATAAGAGAGAAATGAGGATAATAACAGCTTGTGAAAAAAACGGAGAGGACTATGCAAATACTGTGGTCAAGACCTCCACTTGATCGTCTTCAGTGCAAATTTACAAACTTTTCTCATAAGCGACTTACTTACTTACTTAATTAAGTCCCATCCACCCTCATGGGACATCTTGGGGCCACTCCTTCCAGAATCTCATGAACTATGGCTGGATATGCTGTTCTGTCAAGTGCATTTCGGGATAGTTGGGCAATGCGTTGTCGGTCAAAGTTTTTGATCCGTCTTTTGCGCGGTGTTTCCCGTGGTAGAAGTCCTTCAGTTGTCCCTTCAAGCGCGATCTTAGGCAGGCGTTCGGGATTCATTCGCTTCACATGGCCGAAATAGCGCAGCTGCTGTTTTCGGATTTTGTTCAGGATAGTGTCTTGCGACTTCAGCCTTCTTCGGACTTCTTTGTTTGTGACATGGTCAATATATCTGATCTTGGCTATCTGGCGCAGACATCTCTAATAATATAGAGATAATAATAGACATCTCATAAGCGAGTTCTAGCCATAAAAAGGTCGTGGCAGAAACAATTTTGAGCCATTTTGGAAATATTTTGAAAATATTCTGATGGCAGGTTTTGCTGCAGAAAATGTTGAATTATAAAATCGTGTTAATAAGAAAAATATCTCAGTTTTAATGGTCTTTTAAAATGTGGATCAA
>JAQQPU010006317.1:32929-43161 GCA_029168905.1 Artemia sp. Kazakhstan ARC1039 | reverse complement strand
AAAAAAAAAAACAAAGGAATTATTTACTGACCTTCAATTGTGATTTTAAAAGTTCCGCTTTTATTTCAACCAATCGTGTTTAATAAAAAAAACAATGGAATTATTTACTGAACTTGAGTTGTTGTGATTTTAAAAGTTCTGCTTTTGTTTCAACCAATCGTGTTTAACAAAAAAACAAAGGAATCATTTACTGACCTTTAGTTGTTGTGATTTTAAAAGTTCCGTTTTTATTTCAGCCAATTGTGTTTAACAAAAAAGAATAAACAAAGGAATTATTTACTGACCTTCAGTTGTTGTGATTTTAGGAGTTCCATTTTTATTTCAGCCAATCGTGTTTAACAAAAAAAAAAACAATAGAATTATTTACTGACCTTCAGTTGTTGTGATTTTAAAAGTTCTGCTTTTTTTTCAACCAAACCGTGTTTAAAAAAAAAAACAATCATTTACTGACCTTCAGTTGTTGTGATTGTAAAAGTTCTGCTTTTATTTTAGCCAATCGTGTTTAACAAAAAGCCAAAAGGAATCATTTACTGACCTTCAGTTGTTGTGATTTTAAAAGTTCCACTTTTATTTCAGCCAATCGTGTTTAACAAAAAAACAACGGAATTATTTACTGACCTTCAGTTGTTGTGATTTTAAAAGTTCCGCTTTTATTTCATCTAATCGTGTTTAACAAAAAAAACAAAGGAAATATTTACTGACCTTCAGTTGTTGTGATTTTCAAAGTTCCGCTTTTGTTTCAGCCAATCGTGTTTAACAAAAAAAAAACAAAGGAATTCTGCTAAAAACATCGATGCTCAAGGTAAAAGTTTGAAACCACTTGTGTATTATACAGAACACATAGGAGAGGTAGAGCTAGGTCAACTCACAATGTCATTCTATCATCATTAACCATTTTCATAGATTTATGTTGTCCCAAATTTATAAAAAATTGCCTGAGTTAACAAGCCCTCGTTACACTCTATTTTAAACTGACAACCCTGTTCAAACATCACTTGTGTATTATACAGAACACATTGAAATATTTGCAAATGCTAAACCCTTTTTTTCCACCTTAATAGGATCAAATTTGCAAATACTAAACCCTTTTTTTAGAGCTATTATCGCAACGAATGGTACCTGTTATCAGAAAAAATGCCAATTGCCAAAAAATAAAAAATAAAAAGAAAAATAAAACACGCCATGCTAAATGTGCTTTCAAAAACCAATCTGCTTGAAGACATGTTTGTTATCGATAACCATTTCCAAAGATGTAAGAAAATTATGGAAAATACAATTCTCTGGTTCAAATCTGAAACTTTAGTCTATTTTCGGATCGAAAAATAAAACTATTTCTATAAAATCTGAGCTAATAAGGGTTTTTGGCCGTAAACTCTAGTTTTTTGTAAGAAAATTATGGAAAAATTATGGAAAATACAATTCTCTGGTTCAAATCTGAAACTTTAGTCTATTTTTTGGCTCGAAAAATAGTCTGGTTGAAAAACTTGGAGTTGAAACAAACTTGTGTGGGGAATCCCCGTTCATACTGTTATCTTTTTTGCAATGTTTAGGAACCGGAGGGGAATCCCCGCTCGTTTGGAAAGGTACCAACGGGACATAAGCAAATAGCACGTAGTTTCATAACGTGTTTAATCACGTGTAGATGTCCCATAGAATAACAATGGAAGGAATATAGCGCTATACAATAGCAGGGGAGGGAACAGAAACTCCTAGAATAGCATGGGAGGGAACAGAAACTCCTAGAATAGCATGGGAGGGAACATAAGCCCTTAGAATAGCATGGGATGGAATATAAACCCATATAATAGCATGGGAGGGAACATAAACCCTTACAATAGCACGGGAGGGAACATAAGCCCTTAGAATAGCATGGGAGGGAACAGAAACTCCTAGAATAGCGTGGGAGGGAACTTAAGCCCTTAAAATAGCATGGGAGGGAACATAAACCCTTAGAATAGCATAGGAAGGAACATAAGCCCCCCAAATCCATAGGTACATGCTCTGGAAATGTTTTTCCTATGGCCGCAAGCAAATAGCATGGTAATTCCTATAGCTTTATGCTAAATGGTACCTACTACTCTACTGCTATGTACGAGAATAACACTGCTGCGGTTAAAGTTGGAAATGAGGTTAGCTGCTAGTTTTGTATTAAATCAGGAGTTAAGCAGGGTTGTGTTCTATCCCCCTTTGTACGAATTATTTTGATGAACTTTGTTTTAAGGAGCACATGAAAGGCAATGGGAGACCACGGAATCAAATGGGGAGGAAAAAGTCTCCTGGACTTGGATTATACTGATGGTTTAAGCATCCTAGATGAAAGTCTGAGCAAAATAAATGAAGTTTTAGAGGTTTTCAGGGTGCTAGAATTGGTTTAAAAATTAATGTTAGGAAGACTAAGTCACTAAGGCTAGGAATAAGTGAAGATGAAAAGGTGACGTTGGGTAATGAAAAGATTGATCAGTTGGGCAGCTTCACTTACCTTGGTAGTATTATTAGTAAAGATGTTGGGAGCAGTGAAGATGTTAAATATAGAATAGCCAAGGATCAGGTTGTTTTTTCACAGTTAAAAAAAGTCTGGAAGAATACGAAGATAAGTCTGCAGACCAAGATTAGAATATTAGAAGCTACAGTGATTACAGTGGTCAAATATGGCTCTGAAGCATGGACGCTCCGAAAAAGCAGATGAAGATTTGCTAGATGTTTTCCAGAGAAATTGCTTAAGGATTGTTCTGGGTACCCGGCTGACTGACCGTATTTCAAATAATAGGCTCTACGAAAAATGTGGTTCAATACCACTCTCTAGGGCTATAATGAAAGAAAGGTTGAGGTGTCTAGGGCACATTGTGTAGATGAAGGATGACAGATTGGTCGTCCCCGTCTGGGATGGGAGGACGTCATAAAGAAATATTTAAAGCAAATGGGAACATCGTGGGTGGGTGTAAAAAGGGAGGCTTTGAATAGATCGGGGTGGAGGAGGAGCGTGCGTAGCTGTGTTGGCCTCAAGCAGCTTGGTGCTGCGGTGAGTTATTAATAGTAGTAGTAGTAGTAGTCACTCCGAGAACTAGTCGAAGATATGGCAGGAATTGCTAGTTCTTCTGGAAGTCCAAAATCTCAGGATCGAAAACGAAAAGGTTGCTCACTCTGTCCCTTGAAAATCCGGAGTATGAACACCATCCTTCTGTGCCAACTGTGGTGGGGTCATTTGTGCAGAACTTTGATCGGAGATGTGTATCCTATATGGCACCAAGCTATTTGGGTTTTTGATAGAATCATCCCTATGAAGATATTCTACGCATAATCGTTATTGGAGGGAAACAAAAGAAAGGCCTATACATCGTTGACTATTCTTCACTCTGAAAATACGATTTAAAATTTTCTTCTTTAGTCTTCAAATAGGCCTTTGTTCAATATATTCAATCTTTTTCATTAGGATTACAGCCTTTTCAGGGGTGCTTTATCTCAATCCTAGTGAATGCACGCAATTTTATATATACTACTTTTAATGCATAAATCTTAAACCCAAAACTATAGAGTTTTAAACACTTTAAATGAACATTAACTTTTCTTTAGGATCATTGCCCTTTTTGGGGTATTTTTCCCATTTCTAAAACTAAAAAAGTTACTGATGATTCCAACTTTTGATGGGTAAATCTAAAACCACTGAATTTCTGCTAATCTATATTACCATTAAAAAACATCTTAAGCATCCCTATTAAATGAAAGGAAGTAATTACTAAGGTTACTATTAATTGCCATTAGGTCGAGGCTGTGAAAATAACAAACAGTTCAATTAGATTCTGCTTTAAATAAAATGTCCACTTGTAAATGTACGACGGAAAGACGAGGCTTGAAATTTTGACAAAATAAATCTACTTAGAAAAACAATCAGAATTTAATTAGTTGAGAATAGAACTGTAAGAGCAGTTGCCACATAAGCACATCAAATACTTTCAAACCTTAGCATAAATTGTAATTTACCTTGTAAAGTTTTGTAAGAATTTTACCGTACAATCGATTATGCCTCAAGAGAACCAAGTTACAAGAAAAATGTGTCATTGTTTTAGAATTTTTTTTTTTTTTAGAGTTATGGTTTCAATACACAAGGCTTTGTTTTTATTTACGAGTCTTTAACGTGAACAGTTTTTAAACTCGTGTAAAAAAGAAGCCCCGTGAATAGCTGAAATGCTTCTAGAAATACTTAAAAAGACGCTTAAAAACAGATATATTAGGATATGAACGATCTCTAGAAAATCAAATATTATGAGTTAAAAAATATTGTATCACCTCTAGCTAGTATCCGAGTACATGACCAAAGACCGTAAAAAAACTTGTTCGACTGGAACCTTCAAAATTGTCAAAGAAGACTAGAACTGCCAGAAAAATTAAACAGTGTGGACAACTTCGTCTGAAAAGCCATGATAAAAATACGGCTTAACATGAGGTGCTGAAACCCTTTGCAGTGACCGTCGGCAGTGACCATACCTGTTTTGACTATTTTTGCTACATTAATATTTAGCAGATTTGCGTTTGCTAAGACCTCGTTCAGAGCGACTATTTTCTATTCTCACTAGATTACCTTATACTAGTTATTAATGAGAAAGAAACATTGCCTGATTTTTGAAAAAGGGCAGAAACAACCCCTAAAAGTCAAGGGATCTAAATGAAAATCAGAATCACGGTTTCCCAGAACCCCGTTACAGAAGTTTCAAGCTCCCATTTGCAAAAATGTCGATTTTTGTACCTTTTTTTGCGAAAAGAGAGATCACGGATGCGTCTCTTTTTTTTTTTTTTTTTTTTTTTTTGCTCCAGGAGTGATCGAATCGAACCAATAGTCCTAGAATATCAAGAAAGAGCTTATTCAGTACTGAACTAGTTTTCAAGGTGTCAACACCTAACTAATCGGATTAAATTTCATTCGAACAAATAGCATCTAAAGTGAAATTCTTGTATTACATGCAAAAGCTTTTGCCAGTGATTTCGATTATAGATTTTGTTAGTGATTATAGAATTTTCACAATAAGACTAATTTTTAGTTACATATTTTTGGTTATTTTTCCAATTTTCGTTTCTCAAGTGAAAGGCACAAGTTTTCAGACTGAAATTGTTTGATTTTGAAGGACTATTTTAGTGTCCTATTAATTTGTGTAACGTTTGAATTATTTTGGATTAGCTGAATAAAGATGCCAGAGAACGGTGGTGAATAACAACGCAGGTTCTGCAGACCACCGGGCCAGCCGTCAATTGATGATCGCCGCTTCTGCCGATGGCCTGCCCACTGAAAGATAAGTTGATTTTTCTTTATTTTTCTCGTAGTAGCGAAGTAATATCAAAATTCCAACAGTTCCAGCTTGCGATGGCGAATTTCAAAAGTTTCCCGCTGTCGCCCGTAAGAACTATCCAAGTTTGAAAGGATAAAAAAGGAATTTTCAACTACTTAGTTTTTGCGTATGGAGATCACACAGAATCACGCCTCACGAAAAATAGTCTCATCTCGTTAGGGGACAATTACCGTGAAGCATCTAAAAAAACTAATAATAATGTTGGAAGTGCGTTTAAAGAGGTAAACCGAAACCCGCACACATATAAGACGGCTTCCAAAACTTTTGCGTCGCTGAAAGCAGTTTCTTCTGAACTATCTACCGTGGATTTGCTAGCTAAAATAGTCGTAACTAAGGAAGAAATCGCAAAGACAAAAGAATCAATGATGAGCGCGAATACTATGCAAGTTCAAGATAAGTGCGGAAACGATCAAACTCTGAAAACTTCTGTTGAGGCTATCACGAGTGAAATATACTCGTCAGTCTTGCTTGAGTTCAATCCGAAGCTAGAGCAATTGTTGGTGTCAGTAAAGAATATCAAAGGACTGATTGAAAATTTAGAGAACCGAATGCAAAATTAGAAGTTAAAATTGATGATCATGAGCCAGAAAAACAGCTTGGAACTCTAGTTTTTCACGTTTTTGAGCAGCAGCCGGTTGTTGACTTGAAGTCGACCATTCTGAATATAGCCTCGCAAAAGCCCTTTCAGGTATCTCCGATTGTATTTTGCTATGGTTTACAGGTCAAAATTGCAATTGGCTGGTTCGAAAATCTTTTTGTCTGAGTCTCTAACCAAGCGCCGTTGCGATATTATTAGTGCCGCGAGAGACAGTTCCGCGAGGCGTGAAAAATGTATGGTCAGATCGTGGCCAGGTCCTCGGAATACTTTCGGGTGAGCTAGCTGCTCGTCGAATTAACTCGCTTTCAGATTGCGCCTAGTTTGTTGTTTATGAGTAGTTTGGTAGTGTTTATCTCGTTATGATGTTAAATATTGCTCTTTATTTTTATTTAATGGGTTATTTTTTCTTTCTTATGATTATAAATATCGTCCCGTTTGAGCGCGGAAAAGGGATGTATTATATATATATTTTTTTTAATTAAGTTGATTTGAGTAGTAGTTTACGTAGAAGATTGAGTGATTTGCAAAATAATCCATTTAATGTTGATGATTATTTGTTAAGGGATATTGGAAATGATGGGTTGAAAATTAGTTTTCGTCCATCTCTTGATAGTAAATATCGCCAGTTATCAGCTTTGGAGGAGTTAGACCGGTTTCGATTTCATTGCATGTACATGGAATTGTCATTTAACGTCTTCTTACCATGAGATTTTTGATTTTATTTCCCGATCTAATAATTTACATATAATGGCATTATGTGAAACATTTTTCGGTCAAGATACCCTTCTCTCGTCCTTTAACTTTCCAGGTTATGAACTGTTTGCTCGAAGTCGCTCGTAAATAGGACGTGGAGGCTTGGCTTTCATTATCCGTCAGGATTTGAATTGGAAAATTAGAAAGGATTTGGAAATTTGGAAGGAAGGTAAGATAGAAACCCTTAGTATAGAAATTTAGTTTTAAAATCGAGCTTCTATTTTTGCTGTTGTTTAGAAGCCATCAAGTGCATCATTTGATGAGTTTTCTGAAGGATTTGAATGTCTTGCTGCAAAGGTAAATAGACCTAGTCAAGAGTTTATATGAATTGGAGACTTTAATTTTGATTTGTTAAATATGCGCGGGCCGAATTAGGATTTTTTCAGCCTGATGATGTCAAATGGTTTATACCCGACCGTGAGTATTCCAACGAGAATCACAGATCGTTCGGAAACGCTCATTGATAATGTGTTTGTGTCTTCGGAGATACCACAGTTTATAGAATTAGCAGTATGATCATTCTCTATCTCTCCCATTATAAAAACCCGGACAGGGGTGCGAGTGCTCCGGAGAACGTTTTTGTAGATAGAAACATAGGCGTTATCAGATCTTTTCGCGGGTAGACAAGTCAGATTGCTCTTGGACACGAAACAAGTGGAAACCCGCTATTACGAATAATGCACTTGGTAACCATTTCTCAGTGATTGACGATAACAGACTAATCCGCTAAGGCAGAAACAAGTGGGAGGAGCTTTTTGTTCGCACCGAGACCGAAGACCAGAAATTATCTGCGATAAGCTTACTGTCTATAAACTGTGGGAGATACTAAGTAAAGCGTTCTGCTCTGTTGTTATAATCCCAGCCTCCGACCATCTTCCGGTTGTATTGCATTTGAATTGAGAAGTGAAGAAAAATAACAGAAAGAATAAAATACTAATGCGTGAACTGAAGCCAGTTAATCTGAAAAATGTTGAAGAACGACTTAGTGTTATTAATTATTTTGTGGATGAGCAGTTTTGTGGATGAGCGAGGAAGAGATTTCAAAATGAATATACACCCTTGTACTGAGAGGAGGTGCGCAAAATTGTGAGCACAATTAAGTCAAACAGTGCAGGAGTTGATGAAATGAGCCTTAGAGCACTCAATTCGGTGCTGGTTTATTTTCTTCCTGTCTTCGTATACCTTGTTAATATTTATATGGAAAAGGGGGTGTTTCCGATTGCGCTAAAAATAGCTAAGGTTATGCTGTTGCACAAAGGTGGAGTCAACACTGACATATCTAATTGGAGACCAATATCAATCTTTCGATTTATTAAAAAATCTATGAAAAGATTGTTCATCACCGGCTTTACGAGTATCTGATGAAAATTGATGTTTTACACGATGGTCAATATGGCTTCCGGAAAGGAAATTCGACGACACAGGCAGTCCAGCATCTTCTGGAAAATATTAACTCAGCACTTCAGAAAGGTGAGCTGTGCATGGGTGTTTTTATTGATTGAAGAAAGGTCTTCGACACTGTTGATTTTAAGATTTTATTGGAAAGGCTGTGTTTTTTAGGCATATCCCATAAAGTGCCGTGTTCCACAAGGTTTTCTTCTTGGTCCTCTCTTATACCTGATATTCGTAGACAAAATGAGATTCTACATTCCCGGGAGCTTCAGTTACTTCATTTGCTGACGAAACGGCTTTAGTGATTGCAGCGAAGTCGCTCAAGGTTAATAAGGCGTTGGATGGCTACAATCAATTTGTGTCAAATAACTACGTCTGGAGATAACATAACCTCTCAGAGTCCCTGGGGAAAGGTATTTAAGTTATAAATTTTTCCCATTGTTTACGTATAGTATTTGTTATTGGTATGTATGCATACATTTTTCAGGTGGGGGGGGGGGGCTGGGTGGGTGAATTTTCTGCTTAGGGATTTTTTACCCGGAAAATTTTCCATGGGGAGGGAAGTTAGTAGCGAGGAACTATCATGAGTTCCGGGGCGCACATAATCTATGCACGTTTTTATGGTTTTTGTCACTGAGAATGAAAAAACACGATTTTTCTCACTTTGATGTATTTTCAAGGTCGATTTTGTTGTTGTTCGTCCAGGTGTAATGACACTGGGTGAAGTTCGCACATGCGCATTAACGGGAAGAAATGTATTGATCTAGGAAAAGAAGTGGAACTAGATTTTCGAGAACTTGATTGCGTAATCGAAGGGGAACTAGATTTCCGAGAAATTGATTGTGTAACCGAGGGGGAAGTGGATTTCCGAGAAATTGATTTACATAATAGGTGGGGGAATGTATTGATCCGATAACGGGACTCAGGATCACATAGACAATGTATTGATCCACAAGAGGGAAACCAAATTTCTGAGAAATTGATTACATAAAGGAAGGGGACAGAATTTCTGAGAAATTGGTTTGCATAATCGAGGGGAATCATTGATCTACGAAAGGGGAATTAGAAATGACATCACTTGTTTCCTAGTAATTATACGGGATTCCAAAGAGATGGAAATTCTATTTTTAAATATGGCTTCTCAGATCTTATGTGACAGAGATAAATTAATATTCTATTTTTAAATATGGCTTCTTTGATCTTTAGTGTCAGGAATTAGAAATAA
Source organism: Artemia sp. Kazakhstan ARC1039 (assembly GCA_029168905.1). Lineage (NCBI taxonomy): Eukaryota > Metazoa > Arthropoda > Branchiopoda > Anostraca > Artemiidae > Artemia > Artemia sp. Kazakhstan ARC1039. The sequence goes on along the minus strand of JAQQPU010006317.1, from coordinate 33,854 downwards.
CATCACTTGTTATCTTAAAATTATGTTATCCTAAAAATTTCAAATGTGAAAGCGCAGGGATGCTAAAACAAAAGGAACACGCAGAAATTACGTTTAGGGATTAAATGGGCGAAACCGTTTGAGACATTTTAGAAGATGATTTAAGCGTTACCCTTTTAGGCATTTTAGAAGAGGATTTTGGAAGGTGATTTAGAAGATGATTTGAGGGAGAAACTCTGTGGTCATTATAATACACAAGTTCCATTTGAATAGTCTTGTGAGGTCCTTCTACCCCAACAGCCCCCCTACCCAACCCCAAAGGGCCCCGACACCCCCCCCTACCCCAACCCCAAAGGAACACCCCGGTCACCAAAGGCCCCCGGGCCCTCAAAGGCCCCCGGGCCCTCAAAGGTCCCCCGGGCCCCAAATAGCCCCCCGGGTCCCCAATGTGCCCCCGGGCCCCCAGAGGGCCCCCGAGCCCCTAAATGCCCGCCGCAACTCCAAAGGGCCCCCAAGGCCCCCTTGGACCCCAAAGGCCCCCCGGTGCCCCAAAGAGCCCCCCAACTTTTTTGCCCCCCATTTTTTATTTTTTTTTTGGGAAACTTGAGACTGAGAAGGACCCCCCACATTTCAAAAGGCTTTATTATATCTTTTCAGAACAAGTTCCTTTCTAAATACCCCTTTTAAACCCATTTTACAAGTTGAAGTACTCATCCTTTTCACCACAACTTAACTTTACAAATTTTTGAATACACCAACATCAAGCAATACTTTTCAAGAGGCTTTTTTATATCTTTTCAGAACAAGTTCCTTTCTTAATGTCCTTCCTAAACCAATTTTACAAGTTGAAGTACTCATCCTTTCAACACAACTTTTCTTTACGACTTTTTGCATACTCCAACATCAATCAGTGCTTTTCAAAAGGCTTTATTATATCTTTTCAGAA